>JAPEIX020072626.1:0-10995 GCA_026122405.2 Zoanthus sansibaricus | reverse complement strand
GCAGAACTGTGCTTTTGGTCTTCGGACAAAATTCGTTGCTCAGTATTCATAGCGTTTGTATCCATCAAGAGGCGAACGTTTGGGGGAATCAGATCAGTGAAAACCCGATACACAGTTGAAAGCTTTAACCCGCTTGAGGATTATCATAAACTTTATGAAATCATTATTCCGACTTAACGAAGAGACAATCAATTTACGAAGCAGGTATGCATAGGTTTAATTTTTTCTTGAGGCTGTAAAATATCACAACTTGGCAACAGCCAATCATATCGTTCACGTAATTTGCGTGAGTACTATAAAAACACACAACAACGCACGAACTATTTAAAAACGTGATAGCATTATTTCAAAACGTAATCAAAATAAATTGCTTGTTTAAAAAAACTACACTTGGATGCTAAATACCTTATGTGGATGCTAAATATTTTCTACGGATGCTAAATACTTTCTGTGGATTCTAAATACCTTCTATGGATGCTTAATATTTTGTGTGAATTCTAAATACCTTCTATGGATGCTTAATACCTTGTGTGGATTCTAAATACCTTCTATGGATACTAAATATGTTCTATGGATGCTAAATACCTTCTGTGGATTCTAAATACCTTCTACGGATGCTAAATACCTTCTATGCAATCTAAATACCGTCTATGGATGCTAAATACCTTCTGTGGATGCTAAATACTTTCTGTTGATGCTAATGCTGATTACCTTCTGTGGATGGTATCGGTATCCCTCTCTGCAGATACAACAAATTAGTCCTGACTCCTCGTGCAGCTGTTCCATCTCTTTGATAACAGTAGACGTCTTGGTGATAATCTTTCCACCTTCAGTAGTCTGAAAAAAAATATTTTTCTCTTAAAAACTATTGAGATGTGTCAGGAAATAAGTAAAACGAGTAAAGAATTGGTACAACAACAACAACATTAACAACAACAACTTTATTTTCACCATCAATATAACAGATACATACAAATACAGTGGAGGTGAAAAAAGACGGAAGTGTTGGCTTCCTGGAATAACCATTAAAGCTAAACGAGCCAAGGAGCCAGTAAATACAAACAGTAAGTACAGACAGTAAATAAAACTTACATGTCATTTTAAACTACAGGACAGTTTTGGAAAACATTGGAGTTAGCGACAAAGCAAAACACAAGACCTCGATTGAAATGCGCAAAAGATAACCATAGAAATAAATCCTGATTTTGGTATTACAGCTTTTCATGGCACTGCTAAAGAATTTCACTTACCTGATTACAACAACAATCATAATATATTTTAATTTGTCTTTGTATCCTAAATATTACTGCCATAAACAAGTTATGGCGAAGATCATAGAAATTTACATATATCATTGCCTCAAGTAACTTTTAGATCGATCAGAAAAAGGCAGTAGGCTTCATGAATTTAATTTACTAAAAGTATAAGTAATAGACACTCACACCAGTAGACCCTAAGTCCTAATATATGTACAATACAAGTGAAAATAAAGATCCCTAACTTTCAGAATATGCATTTCAAAAAAGATTTAGGGAAGAAAAAAAAGCCATAGATTCCTTATTGGCTACGAAACGTCACCTGCATTCCTAGTGCACCAAGTTGTTTTTCTCTCATGGCCATGGCAAGCCTCTTTTTCTCAGCACGTGTTTGACGGCGCACTTCGGACACCTGTATAACAAGGAGATACAAAAATGACAAAATATATTTATATATATGAGGCGTGGTTGCTGCAGATGGCAAGATCTGTCTTGATTCGATTATTTGCGCACAATCTTCTTTTCTGTCAAAGCTAACTCGGGTTTACATTCTTCCGGGGATGGGTGGATGAGTACCAGCATCTGCTGGGAGCAAAAAGCGGAGATAAGTGCCGGCTTTGTAAGACACTTGGGCTCGGAAAAAAATTCAATGGGTTCAAAACCCACAGTGGATTGAGTAAAGATTTAAAACTTTTACGATCTCCTTCTCCGCTACAGTTAGCACAGCGTTCCACCCAAAGAGTACCAGCATCTACTGGGAGTTAACCTGTGTTCATCCTGTAGGAGTTAAAGACTCTGATCCCTTCAAACGTAATGTTTGCTAAATGATTATTGCTGTCAAGGGAAGCAAGACAGCATACATATATTTTTGACGATTCAATTTTGGAGTTGATTCCGTGTGTTTTCCGACCTTGCTGCCCCTGGGCCCCCCCACATCACATTATTAGTGGCACGTGCTTTTCCTCTTGAAACTTTTATTAATGAATTAAAGCCCTCACTCATAATGTAATGTATAATCAATTGCAAGCGACAGAAAATAGCAAATGTTTCATTTATTCAGGTCGTATTTTCCAAATAAATACATGTTTTCGAGGCTGGGAAAGACTCGTACAATCAAAATACGGAAATAATATTTTTCTTTCCAATGCACTCATCCAAAAAAATTGGTGTTTTTGCTCTGTGCGGGACTCAGATAAAAGATAACCATAGATAATCATTATTTTCCAATATCGCAAAACAAAGGCTTCTGAAATGTTTGTATCCTTTATAATTTTAACACTGACTATGACGTACGAGTGAGGTTAAGTACTCGTTTGCTATTTAAAGCTATGCATATTCAATTACTAGTTTTTTTAGATATGTTTACAGCTCGACAGCATTGTATTTGCCTGTGGTAATAAGTAGTAATAGTTAAAATAGTTCTAAAAATGTATGCTTGATTACGCAATTTAACCTGTTGATTACTAAAGTGCTTGTTTTATATTTTAACAGAATTAAAGTATTTATTTATTTTAATTTTCTTCGTTCAACACAACTGAAACAAGAGATAGATGCCGGGTTTATTGGTAAATCATGTTTTAGAATCAGCTGGGTACAACTGCACTGCACTTGATATCGATTTTAAGTAAAGTCATAACTATCAGTTAATCAAATCGTGAAAGAAGAACAAAAAATATCACAAAGAAATAGCTATCAGCAAAGATGCAGGAATAGCTGGGAAATGAAGTCTGCATTTTTGGAAAACTTTTAAAAAGGTATACCATACATTTGCAGTAAAAATCATGCTAGGGATAAATCGCACCTTCTTGTCAACCTCTGGATGAGCACGCAGTGCTTCTAGTACATTCTCTGCTAGGGATCCAACCTTTTCTTCCGAAGATACTTGCTCAAGCAAATGGATCGCACGTATTGTAGATTCAGTAACTAGCAACTAGGAAAAAAGGCATCTTTCAGTTTCACCGAGGCAAGGTTACACAAACCCAGAGGTAAAAGTCAGTGATTCTTCATCTATGAACTATTTCATTGTAGCCTCATGATAATTTGGGCCAGCAGTTAAAATTTTATTATAGAGCGAGTAACTTAGCATGTTTTCTTGTCAGCTGGATTTGTTCTAGTAATTGGCATCCTGGTCTTGCAAGATTGAAATCCTTTTTGTGTCTACTGCGCATACACAGGTAGACACTAAAACGGAAAAAACGTTTAACTTGTCGATATGCAATTGCTAATGAATAAGTCATCTGTGATGTGAAGGAGAGCCGGTCAGGCCAATTCCGACCAATCACACGTGAAATCGCACCAAGCGATCCACGCGTCTTTAATCCGTGTTGCCAAGGAGTCGGTCACATGTTTAATTTTAAACATTCACAAATGAAATCACATGAAGGACTCACGTGAATTAGAGTGTGTGGGTTCTGCAAGCCTGTGTTATCGACAAGGTCAATTGAGTATTCTTTAGTCAAATAAATCAATGTAAAAAATGGACTTCTTGTTGCAGTTTTCTCCAAATAAAAGCAATAGACCCTTTTCACGCAAGCGTGACATTGATAAATATTCCGGTTTTCAAAAAACAGATGCCCTACAAGCCTCGTTATCATGCTAATCCCATACATTTTCTTTCAAAAATTCCGCAAAAATACTTGATTTAAAATGTTCACATCTTCGCCAATTTTTGGCCAATAATATCTAAACTTTGCATTTTTACTATTTTTGGTTCAACAAATTTGATGATGCATTTCGTTTTTTAAAAACCGGAATATTTATTAATGTCACGCTTGCGTGAAAAAGGTCTATTGTAGTTATACACGTGATCATGAAATCAGTTGTGCGCATGCGTGTTTACAGGTTCTTCCCAAACCAAGGCCGGAGTTGAGAACAGGGTGTTTCGTTGGTTCTTTTTAAAAGTTTTAATGTGTTTTTAACTTTATTTTACTTGTTCCAGCACCGTACCAGCCACCTTAGTGAGCTGATCACTTTACCAACAAGAGGTTTTTACCTGTATTTAATTAGAAAAATTTTCCCAGTTTGTGTTTGAGATAGAATATTAGTAGTAATTCAGATCAGACCAAAGAGTTGTTGTAATCTGTTTGGTTGAGTGACTCGTCTTTATTACGTTAGAAAACAAAATGGCATCCAATAGACCTTTTACAAATGTTTCCAGCGGCGCCGGCCAGGGAAATAAAGCAAGCGAAAATCATTTGTAGTAACATTAGACTTATTTCAGGGCTTCTCCCTGGTAGGCTAACTGCTTTGGATAGGTCCTATCAGCTCAAACAGCTTTTTCGATAGTAAAAATAATATAAATATAAATACCTAAAGGGGCTTTTCAGTGTCATGTTAAAATTCCTCTCTCTCCTAGTTAAGAATCCCAGCTGGTAGGAAGCAAACCACTTGGCTATTTACAAAACGTGGTGAATTTGCCTCTAGGATCACTGAGGACAAATTCGTTCAGTAGCTCGAGTCGGCGATTTGAACCCAGGTCTTCCGCATTCAAATCTCCAACTCTCTCCACCGAGTCACGCTGCCTCTATCTTAACCTTACATCGGCGGCGAAAGCAAAAGACTATGGGGGCACAAACGCAATTGTTAGAGTTCGTTATTACCCTATCCCCCCATTCTGCCCCCTCCTCCATTTCCTTCTTTGTAAGTCAAAAACTACTTTGGAAAGGTAGCCCATAATTATTTATGTTTTACGTCCAATTAATACCAGTTAGTACTTTTTACAAAGCCATTTATTTCATACTAGTGCTCCTACTTTGTTTACAACATACTGTTTCCAGGCGACAAGACAACTACCTAAATGGGAATTCATCTTAGTTAGTTTCGATGAGCCCTGTGTTATTTATCACTTTGAGTACATGATACAGTCTGATATTTCTATTCAAAAGTTGCTGTTGTTAGCTAAATTATTATTGGCCCTTTCAGGGATCGAATCCGGGTAATCCCGTTTGTCCACTCAGTGATCTTACTTATACCATCTGAGCCAAAGTTGGCATACGCCAGTATCGGGGGAGGTTAAGCGTTAGCAAAGGAACCAGTGTTCTAGCCAGCTTTTTAAAAACGACAGGGCGCCCTAATTTGCATATCATTAATATTCATGAGATGTAATTTGCATAACGTTAATATTCTTTGAAAAAACCCATTTAAGTGTATTAAAAACTAGTTAACTTTTCCTGATAACAGTCTAGACAGTTCGTCTCCTTTGTGGTAAAGGCAGACGAAATCTACAAACAGCAGCGTTGTTTGTGTGATCGTTCGCATTTTGGTGAAAATAACTTGGAAAATATTGCGTGGAGACCTCATGATATTGGGTTTTTTACCTCCAATCTTCATTAAGACAATATACAGGATCACAAAAAATGACAGGGCGCTCGAGGAAAACGACAGGGCGCACAGAAAAACGACAGGGCACTGCGTCCTGTCGTTTTGGCCTAGCTAGAACACTGTGGCCTTCTACCTTCCACCTCCAACTCCATCACTCTCCTAAGTATACTACTTGTACTCTAATCCCTACTTTTTACATGACCAAGCAATCTAACATTAATGCAACCTTATTTTCATTCATAATGACTAAAATGCGCAATGAGCTACAATGACCAACAATGAGCTACAGTGACCAACACAATGATCTATAATGAACTACAATGATGCTTATGTTACCTAAAAAACTAAAAAACCACTAAAAACTAACCAAATATATCGCTTAAAAAATATGCGTTTGCCGTCTCGTGGCTGCTTACTGAATGTTTTTTCAGTGATATATTTGGTCGGTTTTGGCGTTTTTTTTAGTTCTTTTAGGTAACATATATATTATATTAGTTAAGCATTATTGTAGACCCTGTCATTGTAGCTCATTGCGCATTTTAGTCATTATGTACATTTTCATTACTGATCTATGTTCAAGGCTCACTACTCCACATCTTCTGACCTCTTCATTAGTAATCCTGCCAATTTGATCTTGACAATATTGTACACCGTAAATTTCAATAAATTGTAAGAATTATTCTTAAAATAATTGTATTTTGTAGTTTGGTTGTGATCATACAGTATAGAATGTTGAGAGACATGCAAGAGTAAGGTTGCAGGACAAAATAAATTCTGCAGTTATAGAAGAATTGCATATTATACTGGTTATTTTTTTCAGTACCTTCTTAGATAACGATTGGAAACATGTAGAACACTCTTTAGAATACTTCATTACATAAAAGAAGATTCAGGAACTTTCCACAGAACATTCTAGAAGCACTAGCTAGGATTGCCTAAAAATTATTTTAAAAAAAATCTGTATAAAGAGAAAATTCTATTTTAAAATGCTTTACAGGTGCCAAGTTCAAACCAAGCTGGGTTCAGGAATTACCATCAACAAGTGAAGCAATTGAAGGGAAAGAGTTCAACATGTATTGTGCAGCTCAGGGAGTGTAAGTCAGGGTTGCAGTTAATTTGTTAGGGGTATGGCTAAAATATTAATTAAGTGGCAGCTAAAAAGCTATGATCATCCTTTATATAAAAAGGCCTCGCTATTTTTACTCAATGCACACATGGCCCCTGAAATAAAGTTAAAGGTTGAATATACTGTACATGTGTAATTATGGCATTAATAATTTTATCATTGACAGAGTGATGTGCTGACACACAGAGCAACGCATATTGCCATGCTTTTAAGTAATCCAAATATATATCCAGCAAATAATATTGTCCCATTGTCTATTTTAAAGTTTGGAAACTGCATGCATTTTAACATTTAGCTATAAAATTTAATTGGCAAAAGTCTGTAAAGCTACATACATATATGGCAAATATTCCTCAACAGTCAAGAGAGAAATGGCAAAATTTGCCTTTGCCTGCAGCTGCTTTGATATAATTTAAACCCCTTAGTTAAATCAGCTTGTTAACCTGATTGAAATATAATATGTATTGTTTACATATCATTACCAGAAAACAACATTTCAATTGAATGAAAAGTTTAATCATTATATAACATCAGATAACTATCATTTTATAAGGCAAACAACAAAGTCATCATTCCTTTATGCAAAAAATAGATTTATTAATGATTTCAGTATTATTAGCCAGTGTTGAAAATACCATGATAATACTTTTTGTTTAGTCCACCCCAAATTTTGCATATTCATTGTTTTTATTTTGTCTTGGGACTTACAATGATCTCAAGAGAAACTGGAAACAATGCTTATGCAAACTTTTAGGTGGACAAACAAAGAGTATTATGCTATTTTCCATATTGGCTAAACATTTGAGGTGATTGAGAAACAATTCAGTATGAAAGATAATCATTAAGGACCTACAGTACAGTACATAATTATACTTGTTCGGGCTAATATAAGTTTGGTGATAAAACGAATTACAAGAACTTGTTGGAGAAAACAATATTTCGGGCAGATTCCACCGTCCATCATCAGGTTTGTTATTGACTGTGAAGTAACTCAAATTTACATAAACATTAATTTTAAGTGTTTTGCATAAATGTTAGTTCTTACAACAATAGATTTCGGGGATTAATTGTCCTAGTTCTTTAAGTTTAATAGTAAATGTTCTATGATAAAACAATGCCTCAGCACTTCTTTTGTTAGTACATTTAAAATATATAAAAAGAAAAAGTTAATTTAAAAGTTTCCGTGAAATTGACTGTCCTAGCTTGCTCATTCAGGTGCGGTAGTTGTTAATCCAACAACTTCTTGTAATTCTTTTTATCACCTACAGTACAGCGAAAGACCTTTTTCACGGTTTAAATATACTTATAAATGTCTGCATTTAAATTTTCCCATCCAGCCTTGTATTGGGTAACATATTCTTTTGATTTTAAAGCTTGTGAACGAGACTTGACGGGCAAATTTTAATGTAGACAAAAGAATAATTTATACCGTAAAAAAGTCAGTTAAAAACCTATATTTAGCCTGAACTTCCAATAATTAAGTATTCCATCTACTTTATATTAAGAATCTATTTTGGCAAATTTAAAAAATCGTGATTAATATTTATATAGCACATGCATGCACATACAAAACTGATCTAATATGCTTTACACATAAAACGCTAAAAGTTTAACTAAATTCTAGTCTGGAGTACTAAATTACATATTTAAAAACTATCCAGCTAAGTTTTTAAATTGTTTCTGAGAGTATTATTTCGTCTTGAAGTGAGGTATATGTACCCAATAAGAATGTAGGATTTCATATGCAAAAAGTTATCAGAAATTTATAGATTTAGTACTCTGTACAATGCTGTTCATTCTGTTGAAAATATGGTTTTTATTTCTATTTGTAGACCTACCCCAAAGGTGAAATGGTTCTTCAATGACACAACAGAGATCCAAGACGGTGTTAATGGCTATGAGCTAAGTGCTCTAAAATACAATCGTTTTCTGAAAATTACTAAGGTGAACAGAGTAAAACATGAAGGAAAATACACTTGCAAAGCAACCAGTTCAGAGGGGAATTTGGATTCCAGCACAACATTGTCAGTTTTAGGTACAGTACTGTATCTCTCTTGCCTTTTCACGGTATGTTACACATGAAGCTTCCACAATTATTCTCCATTTTGACCTGTTCTTCGCAAGGGACTTGAACCTCGTCGCATGCCCTCTAACCTGCCTTCTCCCACTCCTTCTCCGCTGTTCTCCACCATGTTGTTTTTCACCTTCCAACCTTTCTTTATCTTTGTCTGGAGGTACTTGATTGGCTCGCCTCTTCCTTTGGACTGTAAGTTGTAATGAATAGTGTTTCTGGTTTCAGTAATGAGGAGGAGAACTGTACCGTATATGAAGCTAAATTCTTTACAAGCCAGGTGGCCCATGGAGCCAGCAATTTTCTCTGGTTTCTTTTGTTTTAAGCAGATGAGTCTTAACTCACCTTGGATGGGACACTAATCCATTGCAGGTTAGCTCCCACCAAACTCTGGAACCCATTTACCTACCCCGGATGGATGGAAAGCTGAGTTAGCTTGTGCAGAAAAGAAGGTCACACAAATATTCAAATCTCCACAGAGCCGGGATCAAACTGGGACCTTGTGATTAGAAAGCAGAGATCTTACTAGCTGTAATGACCTTGCCTTCCCTTGCACTGTACAGAAATTACAAAGAAGACAATTCTTAAATTTATTAGTCAGACTTTGAAATTATAATAAGCTATAACACCTGACATTATTTTGGCATCTCCCAGTGTAATTTTCAAGTCTTTCTTAGTATTTGAAATTTATCAGAAATTATACTGTACAAAGATTGTAATTGAATTGAATTGTCTATGAATAACTCAAGAATTAAAAAAGACAATAATAGAGATCAAAACATTATTAGACAATTACCGTAAAACATTTTATTTCTTAATTCTTAATAAATGGATCTTGGCAAACTTTTGCTTTAAATTAGCTTGAAAAAATTATGTTAAGCGTTCAAGTTCTAGTTGAATTTACTTGAAAAGTTTCTGGAAAGAAATGGAAAGTTACTTGAATACCCTATTCATTAAATAGTGACTGGATGGAATACTAATTGAAGGTTAGCTTTCAAGAGAATCTCTTAATGAATGTTCAAAGCTCGACAGAACAATTAATCAAACCTAAAACTATATATTAAAAATTATTTTTCTTTAACTCTTGGTTACCTTTATCATGCACTAAATTAGTAAAGTTGTTGGGTCTGCTATTTGTTTTTTTTTTTCACAAGTTTACATAATCTTATTTAGAAAGATCGAGACAAACCTAACAAAAATATAAGCGAACCTATATATACACGCAACATACACACGTCAACTATATGTACACGTCAGTAACATGCCGAAACGTTGCATGTATATAGTTTGGCTTATATCTTTATAAATCTTATTTTCAGTATTAACATAATGATTTAATATCTTTTTGTTGTGATTTTTCTTTAAACAGTTCGACCTGAACTAGATGAATCTGTGACGGAAAAGAGGAAAGAAATTCCTATAAACAAGGAGGATAAAATTACATGTCTTGCGACAGGAAATCCCAGCCCATCTTATACCTGGTACCAAAATGGAAAACCAATACCAAGCAGCAGGTGCCTACACTTACACGTTATTAATTAGTAATAGGTAAGGCGGACGGACGTGGTTGGCACACTTGGTAAGATCTAGCTGCTTTCCAAGCACAAGGTCCACTCTTCGATCCCAACGCTTTGCTGAGATTCGAATATTTGTGTGACCTTTTCGCCCTTAGCCAACTCACCTTTCCATCCCTGCAGGTTAGGTAAATGAGTGCCAGGGAGTTTGCTGGGAGGTAACCTGTGATGGATTAGTGTTCTGTCCAGGTGAAGTCAAAGACTCTCATCCGCTTAATACTACAGAAACCGGAGATAAGCACTGGCTTCATGGGCGACTAGGCTCTTAAAGGATTTAGAATAGCTAAGGCAAAGTGGGTACTTTTGGTAACCCTAAAGGGACAACACTATGAAAACTCTCTTAAAGGATATTTATGTTGTAAAAGAGAAACTAAGCGATTTATTAGTCATGGTGACCTTTTCATATTATTATATTTTATTTTAGAATTCTTATAAGCTGATTTAATGAATTATGAAAGTTTCACAAGCCCCTAGTCACAGAGTTCTATTTTAGGTTATAAAAGGGCGGGAATTTTGATCCGTGTTTTGTCGAAATTTGATAATCTGTGCAACCTCATTTCTGCCTTAAGTTACGGTACCATCTGAAATGCAAAAAATTATCAAATTTTAGTTTTTAATAGAAAATGCTTGTCCTTAAAAGAAGCTTTC
>JAPEIX020072522.1:0-10997 GCA_026122405.2 Zoanthus sansibaricus | reverse complement strand
GGCAGTTTTGAGGTAAAATGAATTAAGACGGTTTATTTAAAACAAGACACTGGACAACGGATGAGGTAAGGATAACTTTATTTCATAAATTCGAATCTCGCGTTTCCTATCGCCCTTGGGAGAACATGAGAAAAGTGTTGGGAGAAAATGAGGCAAAGTCGGGTTTTCTTTCTGCTTTTCAAGTGTTCTACACATCAGCATTTTTTATTATAGTCTAGAAACACAAGTGATACTGTTGTATTCTTCTTAGAAAATAACTATACTTCCAAACTTTTCTTGCGTTGCGTGACGTCATCTTGTGATTTATGTTCAGTTATATGCCATATTAGTTAAATCGTAAAGGCAATTACTTCAATTATAGATTAAAGATAAAAAATTATATAAAACAGATTGTAGTCAGTCAGAGTGCAGGTTAATTCAGGATTATTTTGTAAAAGGGAATTCAAGTCGTTAGGTGTAGGTGCTAAGAGGGTCCTCAACAGAACAGACAAACCAAACAACATTGATATTACTCTTTGTAATACATGTAAGTAAGTTTCCCAAGAGAGAGCAGGCAGACGTGGCTGATGGTTTATATGAGTTAGTTTTTATGAAGCTGAAAAGTTCAAACCAGATATTAAAATGAAGGCAGAACCTTATCCTCAATTATTTTAAAACCATGAATGTTTGTCCGACCAGGTATTTGATCAGAGATTTTCACCTTACCAACAAGACTACTAAACCAGACAGTGGTTAAAAAACCTGCCATCTGTGAATTAAAGCTATCCCACTTCTAAACCTAAGCTAAATCTTGCATTTCATCCAAGGAATTGTATTAGTAAGTAGTTTCTAGAATTCTAGAAACCGTGATTAATCTGAGACAAATATTAAAAAAACGATGCCTTTTACTGTAGATTCCACCATATCATAGCTGGAATTCACCATGGCTGGAGAGATTTCGATTAATATACCTAAAGAGAGATGAAGTTCCTGAGGTGCAAAAAGAAAATGTTGTTATTCTAGGCAACAGTTCTACAAGCTACGAGCTTCTGGTACAATTTTTCGCGACAGTTGATGTGTGGATTGAGTCATGTAATGCAGCTGGACTATGTAGCTATAGAAGTGATAAATGTCGTATACTACCTTTAGGTAAGTTTGGAATGCAATACATATAATTTCATGGTATATTGAGTTTTTTTTTTTTGATTGATCCAAGTGTATAACTTTTAACACCAAGTGCTTTTATAATCTCAACAAATTAGTTTTGCAATTTTATAAATTGCCGTAAGAAAGTTTTGAATAATTTATACAACTGAGTGTTAGCCCTTCATTAGATTATGTAATTACTCGATGATGCTCTTTAAATTCAAATTTTTGTTTTGAAGAAGTTAGTTTAACCAACATATTATTAAGAAATAAAATCTGAGTGGATCCATCCCTTTTCACACTATAATGATCTTTAAAGAATCCTAGTTGCTTTCTGAACATTTATTGCTATAGATGAGAAAATATGTACATATGCTTACATATAATTTATGTTGATGAATGGAGGGCGATAAGTGGATAGACAGTTGGGTGAGTTGATGGATGGATGGGTTGGCAGAGAGATGGATAGGCAGATGGATGGATGGGCAAATTGGTGGACGAACAGATGGATGATGGATGGCTGGGCAGATGGATGGTTGAGCAGATGGTTTCCGGGGCAGATGTTTGAATGAGTAGATAGGTGGATGAACGGATGGATGGACTGACAGGTGAATGGTTAAATGGATTAGCAGATGGATGAGCAGATGAATGGATGGATGGATTGGCAGATGGATGGATGGGTGTGTGGATGAATGTATAGACGAACAGGTGGATTGATATATTAATAGATGTTTATAGCATTTATATTGTGGTGGATTTATTTCACCTCCATCTAAAACATAACAATAAACTAAAAAAATGATGGAATGGAAATGTAGGGTAGTCAGTACGATGTTTAAATCATCATTTTTTACCTCTTCTGGAGAGCAATAAAAGATAATAAACCATGTTTTAAGCTTTCATTGACCATATGTTCCACCTCGCTAAATTGTCTTAAAAGTATACCGATTATGAGTGCCTAATAAAAAAACCTCAAATCACATTCGTTAACCAAAGCGGCTCAGTCAAATGTGATTAAAATTTTAAAATAATTTACTGATT
This sequence comes from Zoanthus sansibaricus, assembly GCA_026122405.2. NCBI lineage: Eukaryota > Metazoa > Cnidaria > Anthozoa > Zoantharia > Zoanthidae > Zoanthus > Zoanthus sansibaricus. Next base: position 8,831 of record JAPEIX020072522.1, on the reverse strand, counting down.
TACTTTTCTCTGGCAGTGTTAGAATCAGGACCAGTGTTTGAGCATAATGGGGCTTTGATCACTGCAAGTATTATCACCGGTGTTATCCTGGTGTTATTATTAATAATAATAATACCTGTTATACTTTTTTATAGGTAAGTAGTTTGCTCTGTCATTTTCATTGAAGTTCTTTTATTGTCGCAATAAGTAATAAAGAGATGAAGTTTCGAGCGGTGTGTTTATGGTCATAACTACCTGAGGGTGAATTTGAAGGAAGTCAGCGAGAGACTAATATGCCTAAGGGTTTTGCAAAACAAGGTAATGAAAAGACTTTTGGTTTCATTTGGAATTATAAACCTGATAAATTAAAACGAAATACGCTTATTCGTCCAGTTAAAAAATGAGGGCTAAACATGGTAGGTTTTGAAGTGGTAGAAAAATCATTTAAAGCTGTGTGGGTAAAACGTTTGGCCGACAGCTCAGATAGTGCTTGGAAGGCACTATCTCTCATTTTTACTGCAGTTACTGTATGATATGAAAATATTACCCAAACTTAAACTGACATTATTCTATGAATATGTACTACGCAGTTGGCAACCAATCCCCTCTTATAAACCTATAGAACTAGAAGACATAAAAAAAGAAATGATTTGGAATAACCAGTTTATCACAATTGACAAAAAATCGTTTTTCAATAAAGCATTGCACAAAAAGGGCGTAAATACTATTTTTGACATACTGGATGAAAACAACAGATTTCTTTCTTTTGATAACTTCTGTAGGAAGTTCAACATAGCTACCAATTTTCTATTATACAATAGTGTAATAGATAACATTCCTTTAACCTGTAGAAAAACCATAGTTAGTTCTACTGCAGTGCTTAAAATTAGGGAAAAATCCAGGTTGTCCTTATGGCAATTGCCGGACAAACTGGCCCCTGATTTTGGTTGCCCTGATTGGAACTTGGTTGCCCTTAACTTTTTGTATGATTTTTGCCTAGTTATAGGATTTGACCAGACAAATAATACCCCTATCATTATGCCTCTGTTTTCATAGTTGTCAAAGTACTGCAAGCAATCATTTATTATGGTATATATCGGAGGCGTACAAAATGTTGCAAAAACGAAGCAAATGCTAGCAAAATGGAGTCCATTGATTAAAGAAATACTATTAATTATTCTAAAGAATGTAATAATCGCGAAGCTTAGTAGCTAATGCATTCAGTTGCCAAATTATGCTGAAGCTGGCTTGTGTGGCTACTTATGACGACCTTTCTTATAAAGCTAAAAATACTCTTACCTCAAATAATTCGTCGCTTGAAAGATCTGTAAGCATTCATCCCACAATGCCACAGAAAAGACTAAATACACATGCGCCAAAATCTTTCGAGGAGGTCTGGGTTTGAAGACAAAACGAGAAGATTATCGTGGCTTATTGAATTGAGAGAGCGGCGTTCCATTAATTATTACAACCTTCCGTTTCCTTTGTTTTAAGAATTGTTGTGGATCCATCTATCAGTATCAGAAGTTAAACCTCACATTTAGAGTTATTTTTATGTCTCAAGTTTATAACTCTTATCTTTATTCTGTTATGAATCACAGTAATGTAAGTACTTCGTATTTTTCCTGGGTTGTCCAGCGAGTTCTTCTCGATGGTTAATGTTCTTCAATGGTGGAGCAAAACCCGAAAAAAAAACAATAGTGAGGCTTACAGTCAGTGATGTTCTCTGTGGTTTCAAGCCATCTTCACCTGAACATAATAAGATTTAATACTTATATTGTGCATTTTTACATGTGAATATGATCAAATGCGCATCACAGTTGAGGGTCTTAGATAGTTCGCAACAGCGGCTTGCAAATATTAATAATCGTAAATGCCCTCGGTGATGAAGATTGACCACAGTACCAGAACCAAACCCCTGTTCTTTTCGACAAATGTGTGGGCTCTTTTAAGTCCTTATCCGAGAAGATGCGAAAGTCTAACCGTTTGCAGATGTTACAGCAAAGGCAGCACTTTCTCCTCAATTATTTTAAGACCCTGAGTGCTGGTCCGGCCGGGAATCGAACCAGAGCCTCCTGCACGATTCAGTATCACCTTACCAATTAGGCTAGTATAAGTGATTACTTTGCATTTATTAATCATTACCTTATCGTCGCTAACTTTCACATACTTACATCTAAAATGGACAAAACCCCACCAAAGTTTCAAATATTTTTAGCAATAATAAGAATTGAAAAATCCATTGCTACCAGAAACGAAAAACAAACAGTTCAAAAACAAATGGAAAAGTCTCTCCGAAATACTTTTTTTATAAAAAACAAAGCATCAGTTAAGAATGTGTCAAACTCTAACCAACTTTTAAGTTCTATTTCTTTTCTTGCACCTTTTCGTGTTCGCATTTTTAGGGAGGGCGTAGTTCAATTTTTCCCTCTCTCTTTTTTTTTTTTTTACTTTCTTTGCTTTCGCATGCGCTATGCCTTATATATAACTAAGTTTTCAGGAAGGTAAAAAAAATAAACTTATAATACAAAATGATAAAATAAATTAAAAGGCAGCGAAAAGACGTTATACTTAATGTTGTCATATAATTTGCGTTATGAAATCTATCATGCAATTCGAAATCAATCAAATAGCACAAAACACCATGGTTTTTCAAACTTTTATAACTAAGTGTAATTATAACCATTTTGAAAACCTTAGTGTTTCCTGCAATTATTTGATTCCAAACAGTCGTATCTTTGCTGATCTCATTATTTACATGAATTCTGCTTCATTAGCATACAATCTTAGCTAGCTAATGATCAAAGATAGATAAGACTTGAGTCTAAAACTTGAGAAAGCTTGACGAACTAACAAAGAGATGAAAATTTTGTCTCTATTCAAGCAGTTTCTAAAAGATATGGCGGTTCCAGTATACTCAAAACAGCTGGGTGGCATGCAATACTGTTAATGAGCCATACATTCTCTGTAAAATCTCCATTAAATCACAGAAAAAAAATAGTGTTTAGCATATCACTCTCATATTTTCAGAAGATGTTTATTTTGGAAAACTCTCTCAATATATAGTGCTTCAGTTTTTGTAACCATATTAGAAACTGGTGCACGTGTGCTAATGAAGGGAAGATGTAAACAAAGATTCGCCTAAAGCATGACTTTATCGTTAGCTGTATCTGTTAAGTTGAAATTGCTGATTATTGGTGTGATTGTTTTCTGTAAGCATTATTTAAGCATAAATTATACTTTTCTGCATCTCTAATCGCTCTCTTTATCAAACCAATCACAGTCCAGTATATTTCACGGAAATGATCGTTTCTGGTTACGTGTCGGTTCCGTGCTGGCAAGTTGACGAAACCGAAAAATGGTTTCCGATAGCGATATGAACAGAATCAGTTGTTTTTAAATTTGTAAGAAATACAATAATGGCAATTGCAAAGTGTTAGCACATTAAGAATAACTAACAGAAGAGTGGAGTTCAGATAGCTATTTGAATATACCGAATAACTAATTTTCTTAAAAGATATCAATTTCCAAAAATAGGTAAATTTGATTACTACAAATTTATTTATTATAAAAGTCCAGCCCTACGTTTTTATAGTTTCCTTTATAAAAAAAAAAAGGCTCTCATAATCATAGTTTACAGAACGGAAAAGTGGTTTCCGACATTTTCCCATGAATCTGATACACGGAACCAAAAACTGGTTTTCGAAAATTTCTGAAATCTCCAGGCCTGAATCACAGTGCAGTACGTGCAAGGCATTAGTAGCGAATCAGAACCAGGAAAACTGATATAACATATTTGAAATTACTAATGATTCCTGTAATTTGATTGGTTCTGACCTGCATGATTTCGGCATAAATCGCACTTGACCAATCGCAGCGCAGAAAAGACATCAGTAGCCAATCAGAACCAAGGAAACCGATATAAGTGATTGGTCAGAAAATATCTGCTAGGGATTGGGATCTACATCAGTCATACCAGTGGTCGCCAAAATTTTTGAAAAACTTGTCCATAAACAGTTATACAAATATCTCAGTGACAATAATTTACTAGCTAACTGCCAATCGGGTTTCAGGTCACTACACAGTACTCTTACAGCTCTACTCGCAGCCACAGAAAATTGGTCACTCAATATCGACAACGGTCTAATTGATGGGGTCATTCTTATAGACCTTAAGGAAGCATTTGATACCATCGACCATAATATCATAATTCGTAAACTTTCCAACTATGGAGTTGATCAAAAATCCTTGAGATGGTTCCAATCCTACTTAAGTGATCGTAGTCAAAAATGCAGTGTAAACGGTCATCTCTCAACTGCATCGCCGATTACGTGCGGTGTTCCGCAAGGTTCTATTATTGGTCCATTATTATTCTTAGTCTATATTAATGACCTTCCAAATTGCCTAGAAAAAGCCTCTCCACGAATGTATGCAGACGATACAAGTATCAGCCTAGCTGCTACAAATGTTTCTGATTTAGAAAACGAAATTAACAGAGAGCTAATTAACCTCAACCGGTGGTTAAAAGCAAATAAGTTAAGCCTAAACATTGCCAAGACAGAATTTATGATAATCGGGTCTCGTCAAAGAATCCAAACAAATTGTTGTAATCATAAATTTAATATTCAACTAGAGAGTAAAAATATTGAAAATGTAGACCACGCGAAATCGTTAGGAATTTTCATAGATAAGAATCTGTCTTGGAAAAAACATATTACAGAAACATCAAAGAAAATAGCATCTGCAATTGGCGCCCTAAAACGAATTAGAAAATTTATATGCCAAAAAACAACCCAAAAAATATATGCTGCACTAATTGAACACCAGTTTGATTACTGCAGCACAGTTTGGGACGGCATGAGTAAACAGTTAAGTGACAAATTGCAAAAATTGCAAAGTTATTATACAACATCAACTTACGACACTAGCTCAACTGTTCTCCTAGATAAGCTTGGCTGGGAGCAATTACAAATCAGACAAAAAAAGCAAAAGGCAGTGACAGTATTTAAAGCAATTCACATGCAAGTTAGCCCCAGTGTATCTACAAAATCTATTTACCCCCCGGAGCACCGCGGAATATTTTATTAGGGATCATGAAAATAAATTGTATCTAGCGAAGCCACGCACTGAATACTTAAAGCGTAGCTCTCCTGTGGAATGACCTTCCAAAGGAGATGAGAAACCTTAATACTCTATCAAGCTTTAAGAAAGAGATAAATAAATATACTTTCAAGTCGGATTCCCACACGGCAATCATGAAAAACAGTTAGCAGTTAAATTTCATATGTAATTACTACAGTTAGAATTTTACTTGTATTATACTGATGATTTTACCATTGTTAAATAAAGTATTATTTATGTATGTATGATGTATAAGTTACCCGCAAAAATGATTAAAATGGTTGCAGATTATCTGGGGTCTCCGCTTACTGATGTCATCAACACCTGCATTAAGAACTTGTACTTTCCTTCTGCTTGGAAGCTCGCGCGCCTCTGCGCGATTCCTAAAGGGAACCAAATTAAATCCGAGAAAGACTTACGACCCATATCAATATTACGAGTGCTTTCAAAGGTTTACGAGCGACTTATTTTCCGCCAGTTGTCTGATTTCATTGATGAAAACGATGTTCACAACAGTAATATTTCTGCTTATCGAAAGGGACAATCGACCACTACTGTACATACTTCAAGTTATACGAGATGACGTAAAAGCTATAAAACGGTCGAAGGTAACTATGATGGTCTTAGCCAACTTCTCCAAAGCTTTCGATATGATCTGTTTCAGAAATCTTATCATCAAGACGAGTAAACTAGGTTTTTCTAAAGACCGTCTGATATGGACACTCAATTATGTTATGCATCGTCAACAATTCGTACAGATCGATGACACGTGCTCAGAGATTAAGAGCGTAAAATTTGGGGTTCCCCAAGGCTCCATCTTGGGCCCGGTGTTATTTAACATTTCTGTTACTGATCTTCAGGGCAACGTAAATGTCAAAAGTTTTCAGAATGCGGATGACACAACAATCGATGATCATGCCAAAATGTCTGACCAAAATAGGTGTAGAAACACTATCTACCAATCAGTTAATAAACTAAGCGCCTGGTCTAAGGAGAGTACCCTGGCCTTTAATAACGATAAAACTAAGGTTATGATCCTGTCCACCCCGCAAATGACTAGAGTACATACCTTGAAGAGTATGAACCTAACATCGCAGTCAGTGACTATAAATTAGAACGTATTGAATCTTGTAAACTGCTTGGGATTCACATCAATGAACATCTTAAGTGTGACGATCACATCAAACACACAGTATCAGGATGCTATGCTACTCTATCAATATTAAGAAAACTAAAATATCTCGCCAAATATGAGCTTAGAAAGCAAGTAGCAGAAACACTCAAATTATGCCGATCTGGTGTTTTATCCTTTACCACAATTCTTAATTCGTCGTTTGCAACGGGTTCAATTTGCTGCCGCAAGCTTTGTACTCGGTCACTATGTTAAAAAATTTCAGGATGTACTTAAAATGGATGGCTTCCAATTAATGAGACAGTTAATCCGCCTGAAATCATGCGTTAAGGCTTTGTATAAACCATATAATTATAACACTGAGACTTGGCCAGATTATCTTAAAATAATAAAACAGGAATGCCCCATTGAACTTCGCTCTAGTAATACAATTAGATTAGTGGTCCCGACCGAAAACGGCACTTTCCAAGATAATGCGTCGAGGTTATTAACCTACCAGAAACTATTAGATTTTGTAAAGATTATAAAACCTTTTTAAAACCTTTAAGGAACTTTTTTCATAAATAGAGTGCAGCGCGATTAATGAGTTTAATTGTAATTTTTGGATTATGTAAATCCCGTTTTAATTATTAATTTAAATGTAATTTAACATGGTTTAACATGGAGGAGCCACGGGCACCCAATCGATCTGTTAATAAACCATCATTATTATTATTATCATTATTATTATTATTATTATTAGTAGTAGTAGTAGTAGTAGTCGTTGTAGCAGTAGTAGTAGTAGTAGTAGTAGTAGTAGTAGCAGTAGTAGTAGTAGTAGTAGTAGTAGTAATGTTAGCGTAGATCCTGACAAACTGCTATCTGACACCATGTGCAATCAGTTCAATCAGGCTTTATACAAATACAGCTAGATATCCCAGGATACAACAGAGCTGCAGGTCCTATAGAAGCCCATGTCAACATGCGACCTGTAGAGTCCCCCAACGGAAAGGAAGCCTCCCCCAATATTCGCGAGATCAACTAATAGAGCTGCAAGATAAGTTTGATGAGCTTGAGAAAGAAAGGGATTTCCAAAAACCAGAAGACATCGACATGGAAGGGGAATACCTACATCTGTCTTTCCTCGTGAAGAAGCCCTCAGGTGGCTTGTTACAGCCTTTAAAGACGTCGGCCGTTACAGTTAGCCACAACCATCACTTATGCCAAACGTTAATTCTTCTCTTCGCACCATTGTACCATGAAAGTACTTGATCAAATCTGACCTCTTCCGTGCTTTCTATCAGATACCTTTATCTCAAGCTTCAAGAACGTACTGTGGCGTAGCTTGACCGTTTCGTGGCATCCATGTTTATTGCCAAGGAATGCCGCGATCAGAAACCGCCCTTGAAGAAATGATGAGCAGAGTACTCGGCGACTTCATCCAGGAGTGTTAAATGACCAAGATAGCTAACGACTTATACTGTTGAAGGACAATCCCCGAAGATCTCCTGTCTACCTGGACAAACCTACTAGTTCAGCTTACATAATTCAGTCTGAAAAACGCACTTGTGTACTAACAGACAGCAAGCTATGTGTCCAAGCTTCTTTTTATGTTCAAGTTATGTGTCCAAGCTTATTTTTGAACAGTTAGCTTTTGTGCATCATGCTGATATTTTGCTGGCGCAATTAAGCTTTGGTAAGTGTAATTTTGTTAGCTTTTTTCATTTTTTGACGACGACTGGCTTAGTGAATAGACATGTTTTGTTATAGCCATTTTGTAGCCTATTTAACTTTAGCACTTTAGTCTTTGTGTTAGCAGGAATTGCCTTGAAATTTTCATATAGTTTATCTGTGTAACGTACGTAGAGTAGTTCGTAGCCATAACTTCAATATTTGTAGAGCGTGTCGCTGAAGTACTATATCGCTGCAATCATATTTATTACGTGATATTCAAGAACCAAACTTTGACGACTTTGTATTAAAGTGAAATTATATTTAACCCTTCAAGCCTTAAACCTTTTAGCCAAACATATAGCCTCAAGGAGGAGGGGGGTGAGGGGTGGGGTGCTTGTTGAACACCTCCCCAAGAGTTGACCGATAGACTTGTGATTTGGTATGAATGTTAACTGGAGTTCAAATTTAAATTAAATATTAATCACGTGACAATTCTCTTGTTACTATGGTTACCAGGGCTTAAAAAAATTAAATTTGTACTTTTTGTTCAATTTTTGTATATTTGTAGTTCTTTCTGCATTGTATTTACGGATTTCTTGTCTTTTTAAGCAAACAAATAACAACTGACATACTTTATTGAATTCCTTTTTTCAATCATTTTACATCTTGTAGCAAACTCTTTAAAGAAATCAATGAAAGGCGAATGGAACAATACTTTAACATTTCGAGAGTAAATTATCGGCAGCAGAAAATTCCACAAGTTAATACTTGTTCCAACAATCAGTTTTCAAATGATTTGTGTTTCTTGTCGATGGTCGTTTCAGATATACTCTTTATAAATGTTTTCTCTGACACATTGCCATGACAAACGTAAAACTCAATAAAATTGTAAAATAAAGCAGTTTTACATGAAATACAGCCAATATTGTCTCTCAAAGCGTAAAGT
>JAPEIX020072466.1:0-10999 GCA_026122405.2 Zoanthus sansibaricus | reverse complement strand
GACCGTTCACGATTTTGTACAGGAGAATGCTTTGTGTTTTTTCTTCTTTTGGATAGTTTAAGAGAGTTTTACTTTTATTCTTTAGTTGTCTGCTTTGTTTGAGCAATTCTCATTTTCTCATTACCAAATGTCTTATTTTGTACGTGTTAAGTAAGAAGCTGGGTGTTGATTACTGAAAGGTGTTCAAGATCTATTGTGATAGAGTTTCAATAGCCAGTGGCTTTAGCCAATGACATGATGCATGAAATAATCTCCACAGCTGTCTACACACCTAAAGTATAATATACTGCAAAAGACAAACCTGAAACAATTAATTGAACGCTGAGTGTGACTACCGAGGAGCGAGCCCCCGTTTGACTTGCTCAATTTATATTTTGTATTTTTTTCAGGGCTCGACACTAACTTTTCAACTTACTAGTCTAATGGCTAGTGTCAACTTTGATGCTACTGGCCAAACATTTTCTTTTACTAGCCTTCCGCTGAAATTCTGAGATGTCTTCTTTGATAAAGACAGAATAGTTGGTTTACTGGCCAAAGTGGCAAGTGGAAACGGAAAACCTACCAGCCAAACCTGAATTTCTACTAGTCTTTGGCTAGTTGGCTACCATTAGTGTCGAACCCTGAAACATCTAGAATACCCTCTACCCATCTATAAAAATAACTGAATAAATTCGTTTTTCACTGTGTTTTTTTTTGTTGGATAAATTTTCCTGTTAAGTTTAACTTGTCTTACCACAGTTACTTCTCTGTTGATATCTTGTTTAAAATCTCAAAAAACAAGTGATAATGGTGAAAGTAGTATTGTCATAGTAATAACATGGTGCTCACTGACTGATGATAGCAAAATTCAAGGAGTTTTCCAGGAGTTCTCCAGGGTTAAAAAAATATTTTTCCAGGACCCAACACCAGTTTCTCACTCCGTCTTGGAATGCAAAAATGCAACAATGTCAAGTTATTTCTACCGCAGTAGCAGCAACTGAAATTGAGCCTATATAAAATACAAAAAATACCATCAGATGTCAGATGCTTCTGCAGGTTTTGGTTTGTTTTGAAAACTGACGAAAATGTTCCCCAAAAATTCCAGGAGTTTTGCAGGAGTTTTCCAGGAGTTTAGGGAAATTATCTGTTTTTCCAGGAGTTTTCCAGGGCCCTTGAAGAAAATTTCAAAATTCCAGGAGTTTTCCAGCAATTCCAGGAATAGTGAGCACCATGTAATAAAGCTTTTACAAAGGAGTTGGCTTTGCGCTCTCTGTGCCATGGACTTTATACTGATGGTGTTACTTTATTAAAATTAATATAATTAGACTGAAATTATGTACACAGGGTTCACAATGAGAACGAGGAATGAAATTCAATGACTACCCTATTTTAGCTTCTGGGTTAAAAATTGTCCTTGAAAGGAGTTATGTCAAAGTTGTAATTTTAAATCTCACATCTAGGTTTCAGAAAGTCGACTCATAACAGAGGTAATATAGAAATAATCAAAATCTAATTAAAATGAATACTCACATCGCACAGCATGGATAAGTTGATATGAAATGTGCTGGACCTGATCCATGGGATATGGTTCATAGTTGTTATCTTTCTGTTTGCAAAACAAAAAAAGGAGCTTCTCATTCAATATTTGAGTATATAATGTTCAACATAGAAAACATCATTCAAAGATTCTTTTAACACAGTTGACTAAAAATTACATGTTTGTGTTTTCAGACATGTAGATTGAACAAGTATAGTAATAACATTTACACTGGGAAGACGAGGGAGGAAACAACCGACACAACATCTCCAGTTAGGGTGGGTGAACAGAAACGACCTATCAAAAAATATCCTAATCACAAAAGCAAAACCAGGGTTTTCGCCACCTACTGGAAATATATTTGCCTCCTTTTCCATCTGCTTCTGAATTTTCACCTTCTCAATCCAAACTTATTGAAGCCCCTGTAAACCCCACCCAGTCTGGTCTAGAGTGACCAGGAGAACTGCCTTAAGTAACAATGGGGACTAAAAACAACCAATGCTGAAGTCTGCGTCACAATTAATAAACCTTTATCAGTGAAAGGGTTGATTTGTGAATTTTGTATGCTAATTCTGACTGCCAGTAAAGCTGGGCTAGGTATTGTTTGTGTAGCTCTAAAGGTTAGTGTGAGAATGGCAGTCTGGTGCAAAGTCTGTAAGAAGTCATTGTTTCCAAGCCAGCAACCCTTTCTAGGCATTTTAGAGGTGTGAAACCCTTTAAGAAAGTTCAGGAATAGACTGTGAAGGGGCTGGTATTTCTAAACTCTATTTACATGGTCTGAGTAGTTTAGCTACCAACGAAGGATGCAAATTTATTTCAAGTAGGTGGCAAAAACTCTTGGTTTAGCATTTGGGATTAGGAGTTTTAGATGACTCAATCTAAATCCTTTACAAGCCCAGTGGCCCATGGAGCTGGTGCTTATCTCCGATTTCTGTAGTGTTAAGTGGGTGTGAATCAATGACTCCCCCTGGACAGGATGCTAATCCATCACAGGTTAGCTCCCAGCAAAGGCTGGTTCTCATTTACCTTCTCCGGAAGGATGGAAAGCTGAGTTAGATTAGGTGGGAAAGAAAGTATATAGCGCAAAGCAGTTCAAATCGTGGCAGAGCCAAGAGCAAGCTGGGGACCATGCCGTCGGAAAGCAGAGATCTTAGCAACTGCACTAACCACGCCCGCCAAGGAGAGTCAAAGAAAACAGAAATTATTTATCATGATCAACATTCTTACTTCTACTTACCATGAAATCAAATACACTGAGTCCTAATTTTTCAAACACAATACTCATATGACCATGGTAATTGAACCAGTCCAACATTTTAATGCACATGCTAAAACAACAAAAAAGGAAAACATGTAAGTTTTGTGACTTATTGTAATTGTATACAGCCTAGTGACTTAATGTTTATTAAAAATTTTAAGGAGCAAGATGCTGAACATGACATTCCTACATTCTCAGTACGCTCCAAGTCGAAACTATGAGTGCTTTGAATAATCTTTATAAAAGTCTGATTTAAATTTTTTTTTCAGAAACTGAACCTACAAGTAACATAGCTTTTAGCCAATAAAAAATTTTCTTCATGTGCATTCTAAAAAAATTCAGACAGATTGATAGTTTTCAGATCATCATTTAATTCAAAATATTAGGTAACATGATTATAATTGATACAGTAAATGGTGTCACTATGCATTTTCAAGATCTCTTCATTGGCATTTAAAATTATAATTATACTAGCTTCAATTTGAAAAAAACATTTTGACATTGAACAGACCCTACAAAAAGCTTGACTGGAATAAAAAGATAATATTCATCATGCATCCATCTTACCTTCTACTATATTTGTCTTTCTGTAGTATTTTATCTAAAACTTTTATTTCCAGTTTTGCTGCTTCCCTAGAAAAACATTCAAACAAACTAATCAATAACGATTTCAAAACAGAATTACAAAATTTAAGTATAAATCAAATCAACTGATGTTACAGTGTTATACCAACTCTATTTTCAAGGCACCAAGATAAATCATTAATTAAACCTGAATAATTTATCTCCATACCTTGAGAATGACGTCAGTATGACACATATTTTTATTTCATTTTATAATATAGATAGGACCCTACGCGCGCACTGATTGATTGAAAATCTATGTTTTATCAGAGTATAAAACATACAAAAAGCGTGTTTTATTGTTTTTCGCCACCGGCATTCCTCTTGCCAACATTTTTGTTAGAGAAGGCAGAAAACATTTTATTTGAAGACACTTATGATGGAGATCTCTGCAAAGAAACAGAAAGTTTTGAAGACGAAAGTGATTTATCAAATAAGCAAGAAGAAGCGAAACTATCGAGAATTAAATTGCGTTAGTTTGTCGATCTGTGTGCTTTGTTGTTTCAACTCGCGGCTTGTAAAATCTATATTATAAAGCAAATAAAGAAGCCTAAGCCTTGTATTAGCCTGCGGCTCCTGTTTTCTACATTTCCCTCGTGTTCTCAAATGCCCGTCGTGTTTTATCACAGTCTAATACACGGCTTAAGCTTCTTTATTTGTTAATTATAGTTTATACTTAATTTTTCTGAAATTTTACTACGGAATTAAAATTGCAAAAAACAAACTGTAACAAAACCAAAAAAAAACAACTAGAGTCAGTTATTATTTTGTAACTAGAACCATGAACGCTATGGTCGTTTTTTTCACCTTTTTGTATTTTAATTTCACTTATTTTGTAGCTTTTTCTAAATGTTTCCAGAACTAACCACCAACTCTCCCTTTTTTCTCCTTTTTTTAAGTCGTTGAGTGAAATTAAATCATGGTGCCATTTTGAAACTAACGCGGAAAGAAAGGCAAAAAAATAATTTTACTCTTGGCTGCTGCAACGACTCGCTGCTGTGATTAACTGTTTCTGACAAAAGCAATAAACTAAATGAAAAAGTACAAATAAAGTGAAAATAAAGCCACAGCGTTCATGGTTCGAGTATGCGCACTGTAACGCGTTCGGACTGCGTTGCTTTTGCTTTGCTTCCATTCTTACCTTCAAATGTTTGGTGAAGGTTGTCAATTGCACGGTGATGAGAGTTTAGGATTTCATCTGAAACGTCTTGACTTTGTTTTCTCTCCAAAAACCTTCCCTTTTCGCTTGCCGTATCTGACTCAAACTCTGCTAAATTTTTTGACAAATCTTTCTGCAGAGAGCTGATTGTCTCTTGTTGGGTAAAAGAAGAATCTCGTTTTTCTACGTTGTCCCTGTCACTGGTATCTCCAAGTTGTATCCAGGAGGGTGCATCATCGCTTTCAAACTCACGAATGACTTCATCTAAAGAATCAGAGCTGGAACCTGTCTGTTCAGCGATTTTGGTGTTCTCCCTGGTACAAAAAAAAGATTGCCAAACGCAATTTTGACGTTATAAAATACCGCTGCTGCGCCGCTTATATTTAAGAGTGGCGTTTAATAATAATAATAATAATAATGATGATAAAATAATAATAATGATGATGATGATGATAATAGAGACTTTATTTAGGTATCAAGTCTTCAAGCTGGCCAAAGGTTTACTAATTGGGGACATCATCGTTACCATTTAAGGGTGTCCAGACGGATATCTTTCATATGACAGACACACACACATAAACACAGAAATGTCTCCGAGGACCTGCGGTTTAATGTTCTTATCCGAGAAGACGCGAAAGTCTAACCATTTGCAGATGTTAGAGCAAAGACAGCTTTTTCACCTTAATTATATTAAGACGCTAAGTCTTGGTCCGACCGGGAATCGACCCCGAGCCTCACGCACGATAGACTGGCATGCACCGTACCAACTGGGCTAAATGTGCAGACGGCGCGTATGCATCGACATCGGCACTAAATTTTCAAGTGCACATGGGTAAAATAAACGTCAAAACAGCAACGCAATAAATTTTAAAATAGATTACAAGTTGGCATTTGAAACAACATTTGCGGCCATCCTTTAATCCCAATATGGGTGACCTCGAGCATACTTCAGAAAAGAAGCAAAGTAATTGATAAACATGCACGTTTAAAGCAGTTTTTCAAACCTTCAGCCCTAGAAAAGAAGATTGCTTTCAGGTACTTTTGCTCTAACATCTGCAAATGATTGATTCTATCGTGCTCACAATAAAATATACCTTTTGTTGATTGGCCTAAAAGAATTTCCATCTTGTTTATCTTTTAGGGAATCTCTCTCATTAAAGGTAGAAATATCCGTACACTCGGTGAACGACAGCAGTGCACACAAGAGAAGAAATGATGTCAATTTCATTTTGAGCTCTATCAGGAATCCACTCCTTTTCCCATCTCCTCAGTGCATCTCAGTCAATGAAACTTAAAGTCAAAACGCCACTAGTTATATACAAATCCATAGCTCACGTGGCAGTGGGCAAAACCTGGAAGTGAACGCTTGCACAATATTTTGTCACTGTCTCGAAAGGAAAGCAATATAAACAGCATGTTAATTTACTTATTCAATGCTGCAACAACAATATTTTGGACGAATATAGAAGAAAAAATAGAAATTTACAAAAAAATCTTATAATTATAACATAAAACCAAATTTGGTTTAGCAAATGCAAGTACTTGACAGAAATTATATCATCTCATTACTATAGCAGACTACTTTCCAAACTTAAAGGACTTGCTCCATAGTTTTATTGCATGAGAGATTTTAGACGATTGACCTTCTTTAAAAGGTTTTCAAAAGAAGACTTCGTTTTATAACTTAAAACAAATTATTTCTTTGTAATATATTGTTAATATATAGCTGTTGGAAATTACCTTTCGGGATTTCAGTTACAAAGGACAACACAAATTGTATCATGTTGAAAAAGTTAAAAATTTTAAATGACTCATTAAAAAAGTTCTTTAGCTATCCAATTAAAGCTCTTCAATTTTTCTGCTTCACGACCTTGCTTCTTGCTCTATGTATTAAAAGGACGCCAAGGAATTAAACTATCGATTAAATCCTGTGATATTATAGCAAAACGGGGCTCATCACTATTTTGATCTGCAATCTTTTCCCTACTAGAAGGCTATCGTCACAACTTAGATTTCTAGTAGAGTAACCAATCAGAATGCAAGATGCGTGTTAACACGTTTAGTAGGTTTATACTAAAAGAATCTATATTTTGCCAAACTTCAAAAAATCTAGGTTTTTATTCGCGGCGTTTTTCTGTATCTCTCATCTGCATGCAGCGGCTATCAGTAAATTGCTCTATATTATTTCACAACAGTAACTGCCAATAACCCGAACAGTGCAAAACATAAGTGTTAGACATAAAACCACATGGGGTTTACTACTTTAATTAAACGTGTCCCATTTTTAACAGACAAAATTGAGATATTTTTTATTTCTGACAGAATATATAGTTAATGCAACGCAATACTAATATTGCAATATTGTCTTTTTAAATCATTAACTACAACTTAAAATTACGCAAGTTGGAGTTAAGTGTGGTGGAACATTCTTTTGATCATTGCAAGCTTCCATGTGGTTTAGTTTCCACAAAAGCCACTTAACTTTCGATCCTTCAGCCGATACTGAGACTAGCTATAATAATTATCAATATCATACCTGAGCTTACCATATTGTATGTGCTTGCTGTGCTTTTCAGAAACAAAGATTTCAATAAAAGCAAAGTAGCAAATATTGTAAATTTATAACTGTCATTACCAGTCACATGGATCTGATAAACAAAGATTTGCTTTTTGAGCAAATTGATTTTGTAAATTTAAAAAGTTACCAATATATCAACTACAGGAATAGCATATAAAATTCGGGATCAAAAATGGCCGAAAAATTATCTTACTCTTGGCTGCTGCTATGACTCGCTGCTGTGATTAACTGTTTCTGACAAAAGCAATAAACTAAATGAAAAAGTACAAAAAGTGAGAATAAAGCCACAGCGTTCATGGTTCGAGTATGCGCACTGTAACGCGTTCGGACTGCGTTGCTTTTGCTTTGCTTTCATTCTTACCTTCAAATGTTTGGTGATGGTTGTCAATTGCACGGTGCGGAGAGTTTAGGGTTTCATCTGAAACGTCTTGACTTTGTTTTTTCTCCAAAACCTTTCCATTTTCGCTAACCTTGTTCGACTCAAACTCTACTAAATTTTCTGACAAAGCTTTCTGCAGAGAGCTGATTGTCTCTTGTTGGTCGAAAGAAGAATCTCGTTTTTCTACTTTGTCCCGACCACTGGTATCTCCAAGTTGTATCCAGGGGGGTGCATCATCGCTTTCATATTCACGAATGACTTCATCTAAAGAGTCAGAGCTGGAACCTCTCTGTTCAGCGATTTTGGTTTCATCCCTTGCACAGAAAAAGATTACAAAAAGCAATTTTGACGTTATAAAATACCGCTGCTGCGCCCCTTATATTCAAGAGTATTGTTTAATATTAATAATATTAATAATAATAATAATAATAATAACAGTGATAATACTATTATTACTAATAATAATGATAGTGATAATGATAATGATAAAAGTAATGATAATCGGATAATGATAACGATAACGATAATGTTAATGATAATGATGATGATGATGATGATGATGATGATGATAATGATAAAATTAATGATTAAATCCTGTGGTATTATAGCAAAACGGGACTCATCACTACTTTAAACCGCAATTTTTTATCTACTGAAGGCTATCATTACAACTTAGACCTCTAGTAGAGTAGCCAATCAGAATGCAGGATGCGTGTTAAAACATTTAGTAGGTTTATACTAAAAGAATCTATATTTTGCCAAACTTCAAAACTTCTAGGTTTTTGTTCGCGGCGTTTGCTCTATATTACTTCACAACCATAACTGCCAAAAGCCCGAACAGTGCAAAACCGAGATAAGTGTTAGACATTAAAAGCCACATGGGGTTTACTACTTTAATTAAACGTTTCCCATTTTTAACAGACAAATTGGGGTCTACTAGTCCAACGCAATACTTTACTGCTCAATACAATTTTCCAATATTCTTTTTCTTTTATTATTAACTACAACTTAAAATTACGCAAGTTGGAGTTAATTGTGGTGAGAACATTCTTTTGATGATTGGACGCTTCCATGTGGTTTAGTTTTCAGCAAAGCCACTTTCGATCCTCCAACCGATACTGAGAAACAACGATTATACTTGAGCTTGCCATGCATATTGCATGTCATGCTGTGCTTTTCAGAAACAAGACGTTAATAAAAGCAAAATCAATGTGACCAAATATTTTAAATTTATAACTGTCATTACCTATTACATACATTTGTTAAAAATAAATTTACTTTTTCGAAAAAATTGATTTTATGAATTTAAAAAATTACCGATATAATTCCAAATATCAACTACAGGAATGGCGTAACAAACTCGTGATCAAGCGTTCTTTAATTTGTCTTGATAGGGTCCGGTTCTTTTAATTTGAAAACCATTAGCACACTCGAAGGCAATATTATAATGTATGCTCCCAAATGTTCAGTCGCAGCACTGTAAAAAAAACTAAAGAAGGCTAATTGCTTTCACCAACATTCAGTTGGTTGTAAGATAGGCCGACGTAGAATTTGTTTTCTCCAATTATACATTTACATCCAGTGAATGTTTTCTATACTTAATTCAAGTTATATCTACATGCAGCCTTTATTTTCTAACCACTCAATTATGAAATTTTTTTAATATGTGAATACTTTTACTTCAGTAAGTAGATTGTAAAAGAAGCAAATTAATTTGATTCATTTTGCAAATATAACATTTTTTAATTGATATAGACGTGTTTCGATCGAACATCGATCATCTTCAGTTCGAAAATGAAAATTATGATAAATTTAAAACTAGTTGTTTATATAATTATGACTTCAAAAACAGTAGTTATTATAAAGAGAATCTAGTAGAATAGGCTGTCACATATATAATAGATTAAAAACATGGCAAAAGACAGTAATGCACAAGACAATACAAAAATTTTAAAAATCATAAAATTGTTGTTATCATTATACAAAGAGACCTACATTAAAATGAAAAACTTATTTGTCATGTGAGGGCTGTTCCCGTTCATGAATGTGAAGGACTTCCGACTCCGCCCCTTCAGTTTATTAATTAAAAATTAAAGAAGTCCTTCACATTGAATGGAAACGTAACAGCCCTCACTTAACAAACAAGTTTTTCATTTGAATGTAGCTCTCTCTGTATAATGATAAGTTCTATGATTTTTTATTGTTTTGAACATTACTGGTATTCTTTGTATTTGACATTTCACTCGCTTCTGTTTTTTTTTTGCCATTTTCAATCTAATGCATATGTGACAACCTATTGCAGTAGATATCTCTTAATTGCTATTGTTTTTGAAATCTCTAATTATAAACAACTAGTTTTAATTTATTGTAACTTTCAATTTCCAACTGAAGGTGATTGAGATTCGATTGTAACACGTCTTGTAATTAAAAATGTTATTGCTAACGAGCTAGTGTGCGAACGAAGAGGCGAGCTCGTGAGGTGGCAGATCATATAGAGAAGCCGAACAAGGTGTATGCAGCATGAGGCGATAAATCCACCAAAAAATGTGGCAAGTCTAATGTCATCAACCCATATAAACCCCCCAATTCTTGATGGTTAATCATACTAACCTGTTTGTGGTGATACTGGGAATGGTTTATGAAATTTGGTTACCACATTAAACCACAGTCTGGACATCTCCTATGGGGAAACGGCCGCGTTGGGTTTTGGAGTTTGGGATGTCCCCCAATAATAACGCAGGGCCACGCAGCGGACCGGTCTTTCCACGTTGGAGCGACCATTTGTTGGCTCGAGGTTGCTCAAATGAGCAATCAACGTTGCCTTAGCACAGCGACATCTCAAAATTGTGTAAGAGCATGTAAGGATACCACGTGATACCACGTGATACCACGTGATACCACTCCAACGTGTCGTTTGTCACTTCAACTGGAGTTATTAGCACGGCAAATCATTTAACAATGGGCAGAAACCCGCTGATGGGTTCCTTGGATGTTGATCCTCGTCCCCGCAGAAACCTTGATCTTGATGCGAACGAGAATCAACACCCCATCCCCAGCTCCACCATCATGGAGAGATTGGAGAGACTGCCTCTCTCCCTGCCCACTTGTCGGGGGAGCGTTCGAACTCCGGCTCCTGCGCCCATGGCACCCCGTCCTACCACCAACCGGAAGTGATCTCAGAAAAACCTGAAATAGCCTTCAAAGAATGAAATTCAATATCCGAAATAGTCCTAAACGGATCAAGACAGAACAAAACCTTCCAACAGCCTCCACTTCAGCTCCTCCACTGCTCCACCTTTCTCGGATTCTACGGCGTCTACGGCGTCGGCCTTGTCCCCTGCAACCCATGCAGCGGCAAAGTCAATGGGGCCCCCAGTGGCTTCCACGATCTTCTCACAGAAATGCTGATAGCACACAGGCCTAGGCAAGAGCCACTTCTTGGGACCGGATTTGCTTCTGGAATTAGTGTAGGGGAGTTTTATTTT
>JAPEIX020072448.1:0-10999 GCA_026122405.2 Zoanthus sansibaricus | reverse complement strand
ATCATAAGTGCACGCACTGATTTTTGCCAGCGCATTGACTTTTTTTTTCAAATTTTTCTAATAAAAATATATATAATAAAAAAGTCGAGAAACATTTTCTATGTTGCATAACAATTAATGGAGTGACAACCCACTTCAGCCGGCACCATATCACGAAACACTTTATTCCCTTTTCTATGCATTTGTGTCACACTCGTTTTACCATTCAAACTCCACCTTAGAATGTCACTTTGTCCAACTTAGTTTGGTAATTGTTGCTGTAGATTTATTCCCGAACTAACTCAGCAGTCCTCAAAAGCATCAACCCTAAAAAAAAAAAAAGCACCCTCCCTCACTGAATTTTGAGAAAATTTTGATGATAAACTGGGATTTTTTTTTAAAGTGGCCTAATAATAATATAGACTTTATTTTGGTGTCTTCTAGCTAAACTCATAAAAATGTCTCCTGCTTTTCTTCGGGAATATCCATAATAATCTCAGCAACTTCCTGTCCTCTGGTGAATAAATTCTCGCTTGACTTGTCGTCATGCTGAAATCTCTCTTTCAAAGTTTTACCAAATTTGAACAAAAAATCACTCACTCAATTATGACCCCTCTCGGATCTCTGGTACCCAGGATATGTTATGCGCGGAATAATCCGCTCGTCAGATACACTCTTTTTATTTAGAAGAATATTGTTTTTCAGAGTCAGGCTCAATATTCTTAATTTTTGGCGTTTTGAGGCTAAAAATATCCTTAAAATATTCTTACAATACAGGTCTATAGAATATGTCTGTCAGCATGGCGTTGCCTTCCTGAGTCTCCAGATGATAGCATTTATATACATTGTGCATAGACTATACGAGCAAAAACCAATTTTATTAAAAAAACATGGTATTAGAGTTCACTACGTCAAAGTGGCTTACAAATAAAAGTGTATTTCAAATGTGGTTGTTTTTTGCTTCATTCTTTTGTTATTTTGTTTTTTCTTGTAGTTAGGTACGTAAAATAGGAATGTATGCTAATTAAACTTGAGGGTTGAGTTGGCGATTTTATACTGTATGTATTGATCATTTGCTGGGCTGCGATAAAAACTTCATATTTCGTTTAGAAAAAAAAATAGTTACCCTGAAAGTCAGAAGGTCAGTTTTGCTACTTTTAAATTTGTTTATTTAATCCGGGCACGAAGCATTGCCAAGGGCGCTGGTGCGGCCACTCGGTAATTTATTCTTGCGTAATACTTGTTCTTTAAAAATATATGCGCAGTTAAATAAAGTACAATAGTGGCCGGGTATTGTAAGGTTGCTCCGCGCTTGTTCTTGAAATCAATTTGCAAATTTAGAGCGTTTTTTGCCCTCAACATTGGTTGGTTTTTAATTGAAAGTAAATACACCGCTTCAATGGTCTTATGCAATCCATCTGATACAGACTTTCAAAATTGTTGAAAACTGAAATTACCAATTCTTGCAACAAAGTCAAAGTTTTAAAAATAATCGCTTGACTTAACGAACTATTAATCCCAAAATATATAGAAATTTAAGATGCAAAAAGCTTAAAGCTTAACGAAAAGAGTCCAGCTTCGCTAACAATGACCGTGAATTAAATATGAGCCAGACGCTGTTTTCCAAATGCATATTATTATAAATATGGCACATTTCTAAAAAAAGTAAAGTTCTACTACTTTGCAAACTTAAAATACCGAATAAAAATTAAATTCGCTAGGTAAATTTATATTCAAGGACTGGAGCCTGGAAATTGTAAACACCTCTTTAATCAGTGTGTCGAAGAAAGACATTTATTAAAATTTTAAGTAAAGAAACGGCATGTTTTAAAATGTTTTGCATTTGCATACGTCACCTTGATTTAAAATAGTAATATTGTTAAATTCAACCTTTTGCATTTGCTAGTGAAATGAATTTGTGCTTCTTTCAGGAAAACGGGCAACCCATTATAGTATACGCTGTGTGGGCAGCATTTATATATACGACAATTTTGCATCGTCATTCACTGTTTTGTCCAACGGCAATAGTTACTGGTTTGAACATTAATCAATAATTTTCTATTGTTTATAAATAAATATTTAAAAAACTTTGACTTTCTCTGAGAATAAAAATTTTATTTTCCATGAACTCCCTCGAATCCCCTCTACTTAGTCTTTAGAACGTTTGAATAGGTTTTGCAGATAGATTTGCTACTGATGTTTCTATAGCTTTATTTTAATCCATAGCTTTGCTAACCGGTTCGTTCCATTAGCTTCGTTTGTAACTGTATGGATGTTATGAACAACTGTAAATCGTAGCAAAAATTAAAAAGTTCATCGCGTTTTCTATAAATATTTTGACAATTTTCAACATAAGATAAGTTTGCTGTCTTATAATTCCAGGAGAACACTCTGCATCATTAGCTTTATATTATAGATATCTGAACAAACATAATTACAAAACGCTGCTGAAACTAATAAACAGCAAAACAGATACTGTTCATCAACTGTGTGCAATTCTACAAAAAATTCGATCGCTCCGGTATCGTAAACAAAAATATTACTGATACAGTCGAACGTCGATTGTACGGCTATAGGTCCCGATGAGTCCGGAGGTTTGACTGTATATAAAAGCAAAGCCAAAAATAACCGGAAAATCATAATTATTACAATGTCGTTGATAAGAGAAATGAAAAAAAAAACAAACAAACAAAATTGCTAAACCACCCAGAAGCAGAACTTTTAAACACAATTAAACGGTGATATTGGGCGATACGGCTTCGTCTTTGCGACTACTACCTTCGACTTCTAGCCGATACATGCACGGCCTGCGATTTATCTATCAAGCTAGCGCTCTCGACGTCCTAACTGAAGATTATTCGGCCCGATTATTCTTCGGGATGTATAATTTCCTTTTCCTTTTTCTAAAGACGGTAAACAGAGCCTCACTGAATGGTAAAAATATGAAATCCTGAAGTGGCTTAGAATAGACCGATCAAAGCTAATGCCTCAATGAGCTCTAATTACGTCCATGGATTCGATTTCATCGTTGAAATGTTTCAATATTTATTTCGTATTTGCCATTTTAAAAATGTTCCTGCAATGGGTACGCAGAAAATAATTTGCATTTATTTGAGTCTGCTAGTTAAAACCGTTCATCGTTTTCAATTGTAAAGTCTTACCCCAATATTCCAAAGAACCGAATCTTAAGCTTCATTCCTCAGAAACAGTAAACGAATATGCGGTGCCGAATATGTACATAAAATACCTTTTGTACAAAGTAGATATATTAATCGTTTTTGAGGGAGAATTTTGCGAACCATCACCACCCTGCAGGCAGGCTGGTTGTAACACTAAATTTTATGACTAATGTGCACTAACCTCTGTAGATATTAGAAGAATACCTCTAGTAATCACTGCTACTGAGAAGTTTACACCAACTGAAAGTGTTTTCAACTGAAACTGATCCTATCAGAATACATTATGTCAGCGGGACCGCCTTCCGGTATGCAAATAATGGACGATTGTGTTTGGTCAAATGTTTTGTTTGTATTTTAAATATGACCACACAGGAACAAAGGCGGTTGCACTTGAGACACTTTTTTTGTAATTTTAAAAAGGAATAATTCCGAGCAAGTTATTTGTGTGAAATTCGGTTTTGTCTACCACTTACGTAACTTTAGGATACCCAGCACGTGACCTTAAAGTCTTATCTTGTGACCCGTGAAACCATAGTGTTTATTGAATTTTCAATTTCATCTGTTTTCTCTTCTTTAGTTTTGTTTTAGTTGGGTTAAAGTTGAAAAAGGGAGAATTCGCTAAAAGACTAATAACGTCTATAAAGTTGGTCAAAAATATTGGAAGATATTGCACTTTAATCCTAGGCTGGATTAGAAACGGCGCTTAATTCCTGGGTGCTATTTTATTTTCTTCCATAATTTAGTATAAGTAATTTTATAAACCTAAGTGGAGGTGAATGTCGGTGGATACAAAACTAACAACTAGGCGTTGAGTTATTCTTCTAGGACTTGGCACCAACAGGAATGATAAAGTTGTTTAAGTATTTGCAAAAATATTTGCACAAAAATGCGCTATATTTTCAGAAACAATACTAAGATGTCAACATTTTTTCTATTTTTAGTACGTGCTTATTAAATTTTTAAAACATACTCAATAGACCGGCGTTTTCAAAACGAGAAATTAATTGGATATCAAATTTGTCACATCATTAACAGTTAAAATGCAAAGTTGCGATGAGCTTGCCCAAAAATTGGCGAAGATGTAGATATTTTAAGCTAAATATTTTTGCAGAATTTTTGCTAGAAAATGTACGTGTTTAGCGTGATAACGAGGCTGGAGGGTTTGGTAATTGCCTTGATTTGAAAAATAATTTATCTGTTTTAGGGGCTAATCTTTGAAAATTGCCAATTTCACTGATTTAGATGTGACAAATTCAACAGTAAATTTCCTTTTTTTCCAATAGATTAAACATTTCGTTATGTTAAGTTAAGCGTGAAAAGGGTCTATACTCTTTGTAGTATTTTTGCAGTATTTTAAAGAAAACAATACCATGACGAATGTCAACCACTTACGTCGGAGTTAAGACTCTTTTTGACATGTTTTTTAGAAAAACTAAAATATAATAAGTTAAGAAGTCAACAAGACCAATATATAACGGTAAACAAAGTACTATATTTCGGCTAGCCAAACTAGCCTTCTTCAGGTGTGAGAATAAATTTAAATTACAACAGTTTTTAAATATATTTTAGTTTTTTATACTATAGAAAGAAGTAGCTGTCGTCTTTTTTCCAGTCGCCACATAAAACGTTTTTTAACACCTGCTTGTTTCAAATTGAGTCATTTGATCGATTATATTTGTACTGAATAGTGAATTCCATTTCAAGTTTACACTCCACTGAAAAAAGTTTTGTTTTGAATTTGTAAATAAACTAATTGTTTGTCATTAAGGCGAGTTTCTGGCATTCTCGTAAATCTTTTACAAATTCCGAAAGAAATATATTTTGTCCTTAGTCTTACCACTGTTGAAACAAAAAAACAAATTTTATTGCTCTCTTTTGTGTTGTATATTCAAGTAGTATTTAAGAAATAAAACATCTTCTTCATGCCTTCACAGGTTAGTGAAAACCGAGGCGAACGTTTGGGAGAATTCGAGAGCAGATCAGTGAAAACCGAGGCGAACGTTTGGGAGAATTCGAGAGCAGATCAGTGAAAACCAGAGACACAGTCGATATTTTTGAGTGGCTTTTAGGGGTTTTCTTTTCTTGTACACAACCAAATTTCTCGATGTGAATAAAATGAACTAGTGCAAGGGGGAACACGATCAGCAATCGTACCCAGGCTCGTGTTTCTGAAGTGAGTGAAATGAGCCTGGGTACGAGGTTGCAGCGAAGACATTTAACTTTCGGTCAACTCTGTCTCCGAGGACAAATATTTGATTGTAAGGTAATTTATAAAATTTAAGTGTTTCTGACAAGCATCATCAATAATAAATGATAAATAAAATTATGCTCGTGGACTTTAAAAGTTTTTTCTTCAAGATATGAAAAAAGGTTGACCACAAACTTGATATCCGTTGACGTTTTATGATCTGATATATTAGTTTTGAAGTAAGGTGAGGGAATAGGACTATAGGTTTCCACAAAATGGAAGATCGAGTGGTTACTGGGGAATGACGCGTTACGCGACGAATCGGGTAGCTGCCGCGAGGGAGACTGTGGCCGTCCTTGACCGTAACAGTTTGCGACAGTCCGTCACCATCGGTCATTTCAAGTCAAGACATCTTGATAGCTGGAGTCAGTTCGTGTTTATTCGACGCGTATGAACCATGGGCAAGTGCAACTTTTGTCAAACTGAGGGGACGGTTGGGGATTTTCTATCAAATATTAACCTCGCGATTAATTTTTATAACTAGCTATTTCTAATAGAAAGTGAATGCTTCAAGTACACTATTTTAATATAGTAACAATACTGTTGTATTTAAACCGCTGATATGCTCAGTTGTAACATCCTTGAGTCGACCCTCGATCCGGTACGGACTTGAACCGCTGATCGTATGTATTGCACGTTCAATACTAGTGACATCCGTAAATTACACTGTGCTCCGAATAGGAGGCTAATCGCTTTACTCGCAGCAAAAACTTCTATAACTTATCCCAAACTCAAATTTCTCTTTAAAACTATCAATATCCCAATGTTTTGCCCTTAACTGAATCAATTCTAAAAAGAGAGATCCAAGTTTGTTAAGTTAATATTATATTATGACGTTTCATCCTGCTTCTTGTCATTTTTTGATATGGATGGTGTTGTCAGGATGGAAATGGATCGAAACTTGAAAAATTTAGGCTGATCCCAACAAAAATACCAAAAAACGCGTCTTTTAAAACATTTCATATTCACTTTACAGTTTATCAGGACAACAAAATTGTCCTGACACTAGCCCCTTTAAACACGCGTGCGGATTGGTCAAAATGGTAGAGAGCAAACCCGCCCGAACTAGCTCAACTCCACGCTTTTAAGACAACAACAATTTATTTACCCCAGATTCTCATATACATTTTTTTTTCCTAAAAGAGATATTATTAAATCAGGGGCACTGGCCCCCTGAAATAACTAAAAAGCTAATCTGGTCAGGGGGCCAGAACCTACTTGTAAGCATGCGCACAACCGTCCTCACCCGAGCTGTTTTGTGTTTTCAGTAGGACACATCATATGGTAGAACGTCAGGGCTTACCCCTGAACGTTCTAATTGCCTTGTAGATCTTTTTGGCAGCTGTTTCGAAACTTCTAGGTCTTATCGTGTAGTAGAACGCCCCGGGTTTACCCCTGAGCGGGCTAGCTTTGCTAGATCTTAAATTAGCAACTGTTTTGAGGCTAGGTCTCATCATTATGGAATAGCTTTTCAGCCACGAGCAAAGAGCCTTGAGGGCAAGTTCCAAGAACTGAGGTTGAGATCCCATCATGCACGTGGGAGCTTTGTCATGTTTCTCGTTCATTTATCCATTCATTCATTCATTATATTTATCCCATTCATTTACCACGTTACACTATCATTACCACCACCATCATCATCGTCATCATCATCCGAGGACAACCCTACTACCATCATCATCATCATCACCACCACCACCCCATCACTACCACCAGCACCCCACCACTACCACCAGCACCCCATCACTACCACCAGCACCCCATCACTACCATCATCATCACTCCCATCATCTAAATTACCACCACCCCACCATTGTTATCATCATTAGGACCATCGCCTCAGTTATCTGTTTTATTATCCAATGGATTGTAACTCTCCATGTTCGTTTTGGTTTAAAACTGGTCTTCTCTATGATATCTTTATTTCTTCCACCATCAACACCGTATTTCCTTCCACCTCTCATGATCTAACCAATGCAATCTACGTCAAAGTATTTGCGTGCAATGCAAAACAGCTGTAATTTATACGTCGAGCTTTTAATCGATAATTGATTGAAGGTTTTAGTTTTTTAAAGCTAATCACAGATCAGTTAATTCCAATTCCAGTTGGGCCAGTTTATTCAAAGTCCAGTTGGATTAGTTAATTCAAATTCCAACTGGTCCGTGGTTAGCCTTCTAGAGGCATATTACATTAAAAACTGCAAACGTTCAATCAACCATAGTTAGATAGCTTCCGAGTTGTCATAAGGGATTTATATTTTAATATTTTTTGTTTTCGAATTAAGATATACAAAAAAATTTTACACTCAAAAGTTTTTTTTTTATTTATTATATTGAAAATATTTAATTAAGAAACTGATCTGCTCTCCAATTCTCCCAAACGTTCGCCTCGGTTTTTGCCTATGACCACTTGTTGACCAATGAAAACGCACGTACTATCCAAATTTATCCAAATTGTTTTATTTTCCTCAATAATTTTCATAATTGCATAACTTTAGACTGGAGTAATCAAAAAATTAAGAAAAACGGAACTTCAGCTAAAATTATTTGGTTCTGTGTCCGCCGTATATTTTCGCTTAATTTTTAGTTCAATATTTTAAGATATTCTTAAAGTCACGTACGTGTCTTGAATATTAGCGTTGCAACCTTGTAGCTTGCGTTTGAGCGTAAACAAATTTGTCGGCATCCTTTTCATATTGAAAAAGCATTTCTTTTTTCAAATATTCACTGTGCCAGTATTTCATTAAAAACAGATTTTTTTAGCAATTGCTGCGAATTTCATTTTCATTTGGAAGAAAAACGAGTAGATATTAACTGCCTCTGAATACACGTGCTCACAAATTATAATTTTGTCGTTCTTCATTCCATACGTGTTATACTAATTTTGTCACCGCTTAATATCCTTCGTAGAATTTACTTGTTGTATTGACGAGACCAAAAAACTGAAGCTATCCACTTGGCTTTAGGAACGCCTTATTTTTTGGACGAGGAAATGTATTCTTAAGTACCCTGATAATCATCGCGAGAGGCTTGAGAATTTCCGCTTCAAATATTTTCAAAGCATTAACTCATGATCGTACTTTACTTGGAACGAGAATTCTCACCATTTTTATACTTAGTTATACTTGTGAAACAGAACAGAAAACTTGAGTCTCATCTGCAATTCGGACACAATTTTTCTAAATAATCTTTCAATTTAAAAAAGAAATCTAATTTTTAAGAAATTGGAAGGAAAAATATCAACGCCTGCCTCATTTGAACTTATTTGAAAATAACACCTTCAAGTTTAAATTTTTTTTTTTTTATACTTTTTAAAAACATTATTATCAACTATACCAGTTTTGAACCAGCTCAAACAAAGTTATGCTTTTGTGCTGTTGAATTTTAAATCATAACTTTATGACCCCATACGAAATGCGGACGTGTGGTATTTAGCCAGAACTGCGAAGAGCTATGAGCTAAATATAGACATTAAAAACTAATAAATGAATGGATGATGTGCTAAGCGCAAATAAACGTGTCACTGATTAGGAGATCCTGGCTCTGTTCCGAGTTCCGAATCATATTGGTTCAAGGACAAGTTGTTGTTTTTTCACGTACATGTTATCTTTTTATAAGAACAACTTCATTTACAAGAACAATATTGAGACTCAGATTGGCCGAAAACTTAGAACAATCTTAGAACAAGCTCATGCCGAGGCTAAAAAAATGTGAAAATATTTCTAGTTGAAATGTTGCTGAGTCTTGTAAAATTGTCAGTTGGGTAACAAAAATTGATCTCCCGCTGCGAAGACTACATGAGTTAGGACAAAATGTACAATGGTCAGTAATCTTCTCAAAATACATACGATAAGCATGTTTTTTCAATGCCTTGTTTTTTTGGTTTGATTCTCATTATCTCAAACCGTTCACAGAAATAAGAACAAATTAAGAAAATTGAGGGTGAAGCAGCCAAAAAATTAAGAACGATGAGCCTCGGCAAAGTTTACTTGTTCTTATAAAAAAAGCCTGTATAGTACATAAGCCATTTATTTATGAGTGCTGCATAACGCCGCCTTTACTTGTTCATCTATGATTGCAGTCCTTTTCGAACAAAAGGTTGGGTAAAAAAATAAAAAAGAACAATGGGTGTGCATACCATTTACGATATGTTGCTTTATTCTAATATATACTGATATAGTGTCACGAGTTCATTGCTTTGTAGGCGTACATGTTGAGTTAAAACATAAAACAACTGGTTGGCATACGATCACTTCCCACTCTCGGAGAGTTGCAAGATTAGTGCGCGATGATACTGATGTATTTTCTTAGACATGTGGCGTACATATTTATGATTTACTTGGGGCATAAGATAAAATCAACCTGTGTATCATATCAGCATGTTATAACACCCCAGCGAAACCCGACCTAGTGGAAATTGTGTCCCTACCCAGCGTATGTTTTTATTTGATCCAGACGCTTTTTTACCTTCCCCAGTGCGACAGCTGGGTACCCGGTGTGATTACTTTCGTAGAACTCAGTAGTAACTGAAGTCAAGGGCTAACCCAGCAAAACAATTATCTAACCTGGCGAATTTTTTTTTATAAAAACCTACTGATGCAGCGGGAATTTTGTCTCGCTGGATCTGTTACGGAGGGGTATATACATTATTAACTGCTTCTAGTTCTTTTTTTTTTTCAAATTCCAAAAATTTTTGATCAGTCGGACAACTGCAAACATGAAAATGCCGGAATGGGGAGGACTTAACTAATTACAATGTAGTTTCTTTTTTAGATCTTCTATTTCTTACACATAATTTTGAAATATTTTTCATTCATTCTCTTTACTGTCTTACACAATTTTCAGGGCCTGTTGCGTTTATTTTAAGTTTTACTATCATTTTTATGTTACGAAGGATGGCGAAACCTGGTTTGAGGAAAACTGCATGTTCTGTTCATGTCGATCAGGCAAGGTGGACTGTGAGAAACAGCGATGTGCAAAGAACGCTATAATCTGTCCAAAGGTATGTATAGGAATGTATAGCTAATAAAGACTTTTTTCTTACAGCTGAACAAAGGCCTACTAATTGGGGCCACTATCTTTACCAATTTAAGATAGATGGACACATTTAAAATGGCAGGCAGACACACACACACACAAACACATATGTCTCCGAGGGCCTACGTTTTAACGTCCTTATCCGAGAAGACGTGAAAGACTAAAAATTTGCAGATGTTAGGGCAAAGGCAGCACCTTCTCCTCAATTATTTTAAGACACTGAGTGTTAATCTGCATTGAGGTGCATAATGACAGAATATCCACTCACCGTCAAAGGCGCAAGGTAGATGATATTCATTTAGCCGCCATCAGACAAAATTGAAATACTATAAATGTTTTAGTATATAACAGATAGGGAACATATCTAAGGAAATCTCATTTCAAGACGAAAGAAAAATTTTAAGACGGAAAAGAGAGACAAAAAGTACCCCCAGCCTCCGTAAAAATATATCGACTCGATAGACACTCTCAATACGGGAATTTATAATGATTTATGAAATGCGCTTACCTAATTACACTTTGTACACGATAAATTTTAAATCAGCGACAAATTCCT
>JAPEIX020072361.1:0-11000 GCA_026122405.2 Zoanthus sansibaricus | reverse complement strand
ACACGGCCCCGATTGCAGATGTCGTCAAGAGTCATGGAATGGGATTTCGCTTCCTATGCCGATGACACGCAGATATAAAAATTACAGATTTTGTTGCCTTTAAGATAAAATTAAAGGCGTCTTAAAGTTATTCTTAATCTTTATGTGTCTTTAATTGGGACAAAAAAGATCTTAAAGGTGCACTGAAACTTAAATGTATCTTTATTTAGCCTTTAAATGAACTTTAAAATTTTCAATATTTTGAGTACCTTTAAATGGTATTTTTTTATCTCCGAAATTCTTTTAAGGTTTTTATACATTTAAGGTTGAACTAAAGGATTTCAAAAGCCTTTTCATCTTTTGGCACCTTTAATTGGAACACTAAAGTTTGTTAATCCCGGAAATATAAATGAAATTTAATCGACCTTTAATTAACCTTTAAATTTTTAAGCGCTGACCTCAACAGCAAATTCTGCTAGACCGAGTTAATTCTCCAGCGTTTAATAATCGGTAACTTCTCTCAATGCAATCACGTAGAAAATCTGCTTCGTGATTCAGAGAAAAAAATAATGGATCCGGGAAACAGTTTACGCGAAGAAGCCAAAGGAAAATAATAAGGTGTGACCCCAAAAGTTTTTCAATTATTTCCTGCATGTCTCAAAGTGCGGGTTATTTAATCTTTACGTAGTATAACCTTAACTTCCGTGCAATTAGCTCTAAATTTGACACCTAATAATTACAAAGGATGTACCGTAAATAGCTTTTGTATAAAATAGCTTGTATGGAAGTTTTTATTCACTTGACTTCCTGTTGAAGTTGTGAATACATCGAAACGTGTAGGAGATTAAAAGTCGTGTGAAAATTATACTGCGTCTCGTGTTATCCGTGCGCAGCTCACTAGTGTCTTTTTTTAAAAAATTGTTTAAAAAATCCTCAACTCGTGTCCGCGCAGTACTTGGCATAGAAACGTTTTCCTTGTAAGGAAAAGTTTGAACCTTTTATACCTCCACAACTGACAACATTTTCATTTATAAGTCAGAAAAAAATATTTTAGATCTGATGCAAAACCAATCCCAATTTCAGATGGTAACATAATTCTGTACCGCAAAATATTGACACAGCTGGAAGAAAATATGTTCATTTATTTGACTTCATCGCTGCAAAATTATGAGCACTATACTATACAAATATGAATATACTTATATAATATGCATGTTTTATATATTACATTTATTGTAGGAGTTAGAATGCTGCAGACATGCAAAACACTAAGTAAATCATATATTATGAGAAAATAAAACGTAGCACTGTAAAAATGGAAATGATCTGTTATTAATTCTGTTTTGCTTTGAGCTGGTTACAATCAAGTTTGCCTGTAAAAGGTGCATCACAACAGCAATTAAAAGTTCAAACTATAATTTTTGTTTGTTTGTTATAATTATTAAAAAATCATCTTGGAGGTCTAAACAGTTTTTGAGACAACTTCTAATGACATTAGCCAGGACGCTGCCATTCATAGGATTTTTTAATTTCTTTGAAATGCAGAAACCTGAAATGAAAGTGGCAATTATAAGCTCTGGCAGTTTAAACTGATTTCAAACTTTCCTGTTATCTGCACAAGTACAATCAACCTTAAGGTGTAAATATTAACACCGCAATTAACATTAAAGTTTTCAACGATACTCACATCAAAAAGGTGTCTTAAGTTTTCAGTGCTATACTCACTTTGGCTAAAATTTAGTTATCAATTAATTGGGTTTAAATTCATATGAAGGTGGTCACTCGCCTTGATGCACAAGCTTAAAGATCTGGCATAAATGCCGCCACTCGCAAAGTGTATCAAGTATCAAGATCTCACATCATAAAACCAAATATCTCCTATTGATCAAAATTAATGTTTTAGATTTAAAAACAGGCAAAAATTGGTTATCATTTATATAAAGGTAGTGCTCACCTCAATACACAAGCTTTAAGGCTTAAATGCTGCTACTAGCAAAGAGTATAAAGTATTAAAATCTATTACATTCTGTTATAAAAACATGAAATTTTCTACTGTAATGATTAATTTTGTACTAAAAGTAATTAGGACTAAGAATAAATTAAAACTATAGACAAAAATAAAGTTGTAGTGCACAATAAAAATGCCACCATTCAATAAATGTACCAAGCAAAGTATATTGTATATCAAGATCTCACTTCAGTTAATATCTATATCAAAGGCATAAAGAAAAGGAAATCATACAAAATAAAATTTGATTGCTTGATAATT
Source organism: Zoanthus sansibaricus (assembly GCA_026122405.2). Lineage (NCBI taxonomy): Eukaryota > Metazoa > Cnidaria > Anthozoa > Zoantharia > Zoanthidae > Zoanthus > Zoanthus sansibaricus. The sequence goes on along the minus strand of JAPEIX020072361.1, from coordinate 8,752 downwards.
TTTTTGTTTATTGATTTAAAATACTGTATGAGAAAACATGGCATATTATAAAATTATACATATGGAACTTTCAAAAAATCTTTATAATGTACATACACAGTACACATGAGGTTCAAACACTACGGTCATAACTTATGAGTCCAAGTTATGCCTTTGATTTAGTATAACACTACTCTGCCAATAATTTCTATAGCTGGAAATGAAACATGGTAATTCTTGACAATTTTCTGTAAGGGAGAGGCCAATATTTAGTATGGGAGGGGATGGGGGTAATTTGGGGGAAGGGCAAACACTTTTTTGGGCTGCCATTTTGGGAGGGTTATCTTTTTTTAGGCACCCTTCCAGGGAGGGTGACAATTTTTTGAAAGCCTGATTTATTTAAAAAAGACTTTGAAATTTATAAAGCTGATTGAAAAAAAATGTGTGCACTGTAGAAACTGTTATCAAACTTATAGTAAAAACAAAGCTCAAAACTTGAATTTGACTGCTTGAAATCATTTATAATACTGTTTGTAAACCACTATATCTTAAGACAACCTCCCCTTTGGGTTTGCAGAAAGAATATGCTTCATTTTGTGTATTTCCTTTATAATATAGATTGAAAAAACACTGTGACTGGTCAGAGTTAATAGTTAACATGACAACTATTGTTTACTACTTAGGATAACAAAATAATGTCCAAGTGCTAAATGCACAAGAAGAAAATAACTCTAGTGCTATATCAAGCTCTACTAAAAGAGATTAAGAGCCTGAGCAGTCATGAAATCAGGCTAAACTTGCAGGACATAGAGGGAAGAGCTACAGCAGACTTTCACAGCATTGCTTGTTCTTGTAATAATACAAAAGCAAAATTGTTATCTCAGTGCATGTATGTGTGGAGGATCACAATTTTTTGGGCCAACTAAAAGAGGAGGGCTGGGATTTTCTGGACCCTAAATTTTGGAGGGCAGTTGCATTTGTTAAGTTTACTGACCCTCCCCCCAGTAATTAATGACTGCTCCCTCAGCAAATAGAACTTCACCAACTTTACCTTTCTGACAAACTTGTTCTCACTAACTCAAAGGATTTTTTAATAGATGCAACAGTCTTGCTTTATTCTTTTGGTATCTAATGAAACCAACCATTAGAGGGTCTTGCCGTGGATAAAATATGTTTTCGATAGCTGGATCATAAAGATCAACAGCTTCTCTTTCTAAATCAAAACTGCTACTTTCTCCGCTGTCATCAACACTAGTACTTTCATCATAGCTTGGATTGTCAGTTGACTTTTCAATTTCAGTAATACCTTTATCTTCTGTCAATAACCTTTGATTTTCTTTTTTCTTCTTTTTCCTTTTGTTTATATATTCCTTTCGAAAGCTTTTGTTGTGCTTTCCCATTTCTTGAAATGATGGAAGAAAATTAAAAAATAATTAGGGAGCATTCATTTTTTAGAACAGGGGGTGGGCTGGAGGAATCCAGGGTTGGGTCATATCATATTTACCCTAACCAAAAGGGAGGGTCAGATTTTTTTTTGTCTTCTAAAAGGGAAGGGGAGGGGGGTCAATATGAATTTATACAGAACAGAGATCGACAACATGTTATTTATTGCAAGGGCATTAGAAATGACAATGAAATGCCTGTTTTTAAAATCAACATTTCTGTAACCATGCTGTAACTGTTTAGTGTTCGAAACGGCACTTTTTACATCAATCATTTTTTTATATCAATCCATAAAATTGGCTAACTGAATTTATCATAGATAACTAAATTCGTACAAAAGCAACTGGGTATTGGGAAACTAAAACAGTAAACCATTAACTTATCAAATTTGGTTTGATAATATGTTCATAAAGTGCCACGATAAATTCAATTATAAAGATTTGTGTGAAAGGATTTTATCACAAAGTGCTACACAGGAATCCTCAAAGCAATCTCGCACAACAGAGAGTCAGACGATGACACAAGTAGCCTATGAGATGAATCACAAAGTGAAGATGATGTATTACTAGAATTTGGAGATGAAAGAAGCTCTTCTGAAAATGACAGTGAAGATGGTCATCCTGTAGTGGAAAGCATTAACCGTTTTGGAAGAAGAGTGGGTAACAGGAGGTTGTGGGTCTGGGGGGGTCAAAATATATATAGGAAAATGATAGGGGAGGGCCATATTATTTTGGATAACATTTAGGGGGGGGGGGGGTTAGGATAATAACTATATTTTCTCAAAGGGATTCCTCCGGCACACCCCCTGTTCTAAAAATTAAATGCTCCCATATATCAATTGTTTTGTTTAATGTTTAATGGATACAAATATTAAAGACTACCTGTCAAATATACTACCCAATGAATATACAAAAGGATTCCATGTGGCAACATTAAACTCTTAAAGCCAAATTTGAAAATTCAAAACACAGTTGTACTTGACTCGAACAACTGAATTTAAACCTGGATTGTGTTACAAATATATATATCCAGCTCACAGTAAATTAAATTTATAGTTCTCTACTGAGACGTTGGGACTGAATTTTATGGATTTGCACTTGTATATAGATAGCTTCTTTGAGATTATAGTACATGGCGAGGTTTTCTGAAGTACGTTAACGTTTATACTCCAAAACTGAAATAAAAGAGAAGCGTTTTCTGAGCAATTAAGACATGCAGTTTTGCTAAGTCGGATAGAAACTCCTATAATATTACATTTATAAAACAATTGCAAGTATATTGCTTCTCCTTTGAATAGAAGTGAATAGAAAGAGATATAAGGAAAAGGTAGTATTAGGAAACATTAGTACCACGCGTACGATTTGTTTGAAACTATTCAGAATATTAAAGGAAATAAATTAGAAATTAGTTTAGCATCAATTACGCGGTTTATTAAAAGATATGTTCAACTTTAAAATTTCTCGATCGTACATGACTAACATGTGAGTTTTTATAGATTTAACTTAATAATTAGAGAAGTACTACAATTTGAAAAGCTTCTCATAAAAAATTATGTCAGTTATGACCAAAAATTAGAATACGAATCAAATAAAGACGAACTTTACTTAAATTACCTCTTACCTCGAAGGTTCCTTGGCGGGAAATAAATCCTTAACCTTGCTTCCTCGTGACAGGATGTGGGCAAAAAAATGATCAAATTTCGGGTGAATGTTTAAAATCATACTGACGTGCAGCAATCGTCATTCAAGGATTTGAACTAGTGGCGGTTTTTCTGTTGAGCAGGACGTCTTTGAACTGAACTGCATGCTGTTCACTTCTAGTATCCACAAAATCTCATTTTTCTGGAACTAGTTACGTCGGGTTTTTCATAGTTAAAATTAATTTAGCCTCGAGTCAGCATATCATAAAAACGGATAGAGCCATGGCGGCAGCAGAACAAGTTCTCGCCAACGTTAGAGCTAGTCTATCTGACGATTGTTTGGTGTTGCTTGAAGAGCTTATAAAAAGCAACAAAGCTCTTGTCGAAGAAAACAAGAGGCTCAGAGAGGAGCACGAAAAAAACACAAAAAGTAACACTGAAGTTCTTAAAAGAATAGAGCTGTCTTTGGAGAGTCATCAACACAACAGCGAAGCGGGAAAACGAAAAGGTCGATTTCACCGGAGACGGTCAACACGGATTGTTGTCCCAGCTGCTTGTAGAGTAAGTGAAAACATATTGAGTTTAAAATTTAAGTAACGTTGCATAAGAATAAAATTCAAACACCCCAAACAACGATCGCTTCAAGCACAAAAATAATTGCTAATTATTTGGCGCGCAAGTACAGTTTGCATAATTAATTACAATTTGTATTTACCAAGTCTTTTTAAAAACGTTTTTCTTACGCTTTTAGTTTTCAAATTGTTACGAAATAAGTTTTCCAAAAAAAGAAAGATTTTTTTTAAATTTTAAACATGTATAAAACGTTTTACATTATCGTCATACTTTAAAGCGTTATTTGTTATTGGCGCCTAAATTTTGAAATAATTAACTATTCGTGTGCATAAAATAAATTATAATCGTAAAACTTTTTAAAAAATTCAACACACACAGAGATTGATTCTCGATTAGTGTGATATCCTTCCATCTCAATTATTCTGGCCCATGTATCACCGATGTCCTAAACTAAGCTCGATCTCTAAACTGAAATGAATTTCACTTAAAGTTAAACCTTTGATTGGCTTTAGTTTAATCAATTTCAAGTTAGAGACAGACCATTTTAAAAAATTTTAGGGGGGAAGGGCTAGACGATTTTGAAAAAAACACAAGAACACACAAAAAAAAAACACAACTTAAACTTAAGTTTTATTTTTTTCAGAGGTCAGTTAGGAAAATGTACCATGTCCTTAACAAAAAAGAGGATTTTCATGGTTTCTACCTAGATGAACTGTAAGTATAAACATGCACTTCTGTCATAATAAAAATTGGATAAATAAGTACTTAATTATAAACGTTAACCTGAGTTTTTTACATCAAGACTGAAATTTAATTATACAATTAATTTTAAAATAATCTATTTTATCTTTCAGAGTAAGCTCAGAAAACAACCAAATCTTGATGGATAGGGTTATATCCCAAGTATTTAGTATGAATGGAGGAGAAGAGCGATGTCCGTGGACTAGGGCCATATGTGAAGGTAAATTGAAAATAATTCATATTCAACTTTGGATGGATCAAAGCAGAATCAAATTAAGCCCCTTTTTATATCAAAGAGTTATATAGACACTACTATTCTCAATAGCTTTAACAAATTTAATTGCTTTAATGTAGTCATGCATAATTGAAGGACCAGTGCAAAATCAATGTAAGTGACTTTGTATGAAGGTGCTAACTTTTCCCAAAATGATATGAAGAGATATAGGGATAATGTACGTAGGGAGAGATGAGAACTTGATCAAAATTCACTTATGTCATTTTTATCTAGTACAAAAACAACATGACTTTGGATGAAATGCTAAATTCTCCCAAAAGTTAGGAAGAGACAATAGGGATCATCTTGTGAGAGTTGTGAACCTCATCATGATCAAAAATCACTTGCGTTGTTTTTGCACTGGACCCTTCAATCTATACATAATCAGTCAAGTAGCTGGGATATTTCAGTTTACTTTTTAAACTACATATCTATAATGTATTATACCTGACCTGGGAATTTGAAATGTGTACTCAACCTTGCAAACGTAATTATCTACAGAGGTTACATAAAACAGTGTTGAAACCACAAATGTCTGTAATATGTACTGTACATGTTGTTCAAAGTTCTTTTTTTACAGAATTAAGGCACAAAATCAATCTACTGATAAACCTGTTTAACCCATGCAAAATATTAATGCAAGCAGGGAAAATATACAGACATTATAAGACGACATTATTATTAAAATTGTTAACTAAAAAAATGTGAAATTATTTAGTAACAACCCAATACTAGCTAGGATATATAGTTAATTATAATTTATTTTTGCTAATACTTGCTGTTTTTCTGTTTCATATTGAACAGCTGCTTTGCAAAGGTATTTTCAGTCATGCTATGAGACAAGCAGGCTCAAGAGCTCTTCCAAATATGAAGAGCATAAAAAAAACACGAAAAAGTGGCCGACAGAAAGAGGTAACTTTTCTTGCATTGTATACACAAAATACCTTACAATTGTTTACACTATATATAGTGCCACATGATTATCAATTTTTTACTCAGAGGGTTATATTCGTGATTGGGAGAAAATATAAACTTGATGTACTGTGATCAGAACATGCAAAAATGGATAACGGTTGCTTGGTAATTACTAACATTTATCTTCAGTGAAATGACGTTAAATTAGCAAATATTTTCAAATGTTTCATGAATCACAAGATGTATAGGGTACCTGGCCTCATGAATAAAAACCTGCATGCAAAGTACAATGCATGGTTTAGCATATATAAACATGTAATTCTTTTCTTTCTTTTTTCTATTTTAATTTATAATTTGAAAAAAAAATCAAGAAATTGACTTAAGAAGAAGTAAATAATAAAATTATTACATTAAAAAGTATCACATGTACATAATTACCTGCATCAATACTTTTATGTAATTTTTCAGCAATTAAGAAGGCGGACAGAAGCCCTGGAATTGATCCAGTGGAAGGACAGTCACGAAAAGGGTAGAGTAGCAGAAGTAATGTGGCTTGATGCCATGAGCAGTGAGGAAAGCTGCTACGAAGATGAAGAAAACTGCAGCAAAAAAGCTGTCAAATATAAACTAAAGAAACTTGCATGGGAAAGCAGGCCATTAAAAAAAATAAAGAAGCTTGACAAAGTATATAAAAAGAGGCTGACGAAGAGGGTAAAAGATCAAATTCTGCAAAGAGTTCAAGCTTCAGAGCCCTCTGAGCACCAGCGTCTTTTCAGCAAGATACACCAATCTTCCTTAGGGTGAAACAGTGACCGGTGTATTCGGCCGAAATATAGGTGAGGGATAGAAAACATTAAAGCTGTATGATGGCATTTGTATATGACTTCATGCTACACCAGCAACAGCATCTCCGTATTTTTTGTTGTTTTTCACGTGAAATTTCACTAGAAGTGTTTGACATCAAATCGAGTAATCAACAGTTTTGGGTAAACTTCAAGTTCAACTTAAAGTTTGTATACAGGAAAACAGAAAAGCAATTTATTTCTTCAAGCACATGAATGATAAAAAAATTAAAGTTGAAAAAAGAAAACTAATGAAGAGGGAATTTGCTATGCAGAAGTTGTAAGCTCAAAGGAACAATCTTTGATCCTGAAATACAGTAAGAACAGCGAGTCACTAACACTTTCATTCCATTATGGACTTTGGAATTCATGTGGAGTCCCTCAGGACCGAGACCGTTTTTTACGTTTTTTTCTTATCATTATTTGTTTGGCATATTTTAGCTAATCTGAATAGGATTATCGCATTGCGAGTAAACATGATTGTTTGACAGTGCAAGTTTCAGTTTATGCTTATTTTAGCCATGCAATCTGAAACATGTTGCAATGAAAAGTTACAAATTTTTCATTTTTTGAACAATATTTTGCATTGTGCGCATATTTCCGGTTAACCTCACGTGCATGACACAGTTCGCAATTTTGCCCCACGCTGGCATTGCAACAAAAAATCAAAAAGTGCATTGCAAGCACGAGAAAATATTACAGCGTGAATCCACCAATTTACAGCTATAGCTGTTCGCTTCTGGTGTTTCAATCGAAATCCTGCAAATCGATGTGTTTCTACCCGACAACTGGATAAGTATATGATATGTTTTCAACCTTCACTAACATATTTAAAATGACAGCTTGGGTAAAGAAGTAGTACTAAGAAACAAATCTCTCAGTTTCATACATAAATTTAATCAAACGTTTCTTAAAGAGATGTAGACTAACATTCTATAAAACCAAGGCAACTGTTGAAAGCAAGGAATGCGAATGTCACGCGAATGAAGCACAAAACCATAGTATCAGTATCACACAATACTATGCCCAAACGTCAGTCCTAACCCCAACCAGTCATCTCCCAATTCACGATCACCACCTTCTCATCAGATAGATTTTGAGGACACTTTACTGATTACCTTTGAACTGATGAGCGTGGCAATGAACTTGAGACAGCAGGCCTGCTCAGTAGGAAATTTTGTTGTGCTGCTAGTTAAACATTAATGTTGAAGAATTAGTTAATTGCAATTGTAATGGTTCACGAAGTAAACTTCCCCTTCAAAAAACTAAGTTAAACACTGTGAAAAAGCTGGTATTCATGTACTGCGATGTACCACTGCAGCAGCAGGATGCGACTTGGCGGATATCGTACATTAGGTACATTGACGAATTTCTGAGAAGACACAAGAGAGCTTGAGTAGCAAATAGATAGTTCTTCTTCTAAGAACAAGTGTTTTAAAATTTTAGAGATTATTTAAATAATAATAGAACTGGTGCTTTCCTAACTGCTTGCTTGATCTGTTCAAAGGCACTTTCCTGTTCCTCGGACCAGTTCTACTCTCCATCCTTGTGTGTTAAGCGACGTAAAGGCTCACACATTTCCAAATGGTCTTTCAGAAATTTTGAAAGGTCCTTCACAAGACTGATAAAGCACTGTACAGCTACAACATCAGCTGGTCTTTCCATGTGTGTAATTTCTTCTAATTTCCTTGGATCTGGCTTTAGACCTTTTGTCACCAAATGACCAACAATGAAAGTTCCTTATACTTGAAGTGAAATTTGCTTTTGTTTAGCTTGATATTTTTACTTATTATAAGTATGTCATCTGCTATCTTATACACACCAATTAAGTTTTCAAAGCATCGATCTAACTTTTACTGGAAACATTCTAGGGTCGGTGAAATTCCATAGGGCGTTCTCAACTAATAATAATAATAAATACTATATTTATATTCGGATTTTTGGAGTAGATAAAGCTAATAGGGACTTTAAACAGCGAGAACGTAGAGCGCCGCAAACGTTGCCAATTGGTGGAGGTCCTGAAGCAAACCTGAGTCTCATAATCTGACTCTCCTTTCTGTGATCAAAATATTTATTCATTTTTACTGTTTTAACACGCCAGGGCCGAACAAGCATTGCTTAAAAGCTATGTCAATGCCACATCGCACCTGTCGGTAATCGTTGACATCATGTATCAAAACAAAACAGACCTTCCACACCTACTTCAAACTACGAAGGTATAGAAAAAGTAACTTCACAAGGGAATTGTTTATATTAAAAAATGACTGTATGTATGATGTCATTAAGTCCATCTATAACAACTGAATAAAAACCTTTCAGATCTGAAACATATTTTCATAATATCAC
>JAPEIX020072301.1:0-11001 GCA_026122405.2 Zoanthus sansibaricus | reverse complement strand
TTTCTTGCATCTTAATTTATGGTGGTGTATATATAGACATTTTTAATTCACACCAAAATATCTTAACAATTTATACAAACAGTCAAAAATAATAAAAGATAAAAAAATTTTAAACAAACGTTTTCAGAGTTTAAACATAATTATTCTCAGTAGTTCTTACAGTAAAACTAAAAGATGCTGACCATTTTGTGACTTTTTTAGTTTTGAAAAACTAAATGCAAGTTTATAAGCTGGAACCGACTTTTAATTGAAGTAAACCACAATTTTGATACATATTGATACAACTTCCTTCAGCTTTTACATCTTTTGCTCGAAGTTCAGTTGAAACTCTTATTTTAATTTTATGCTGAATTTAACGAGAAGCTATGCTGAAAAACGAGACCTGCGTGCGTTAATCCGCCCCGTTCCGGATTTGCGTTGGTCAAAAAACACCCAAGCAATTAAATTCTTGAAATGATCAGACAAAAAGAGCAATCAACTGAGATATTTCGTTTGAAAGTATGACTGATATGTTCGAGTTTGAAGTAACTATAAACTTATACTTATAGGAGATATACAACAGCCTCAGTTGTGCCACGTTTGACGGGGAAAACATGTCAAGTTGTTTAGAAAAGTAAAACCGACATACAAAATTACAATTCGTTTTGATTTACGAGCAAAAGTTGGCAGGGTGTTTAAAACAACAGGATAAACCAAGAGATTGGCTGGAACTGATTTAGGCCGGTTTACTATTTAGAGAGAAAAACAATCATAATTTTATCTACTATGTTGAAACGAAGTTCACTGCTGGACGTTGTATAATGAAACTTGAGTACGTTGACCCCGATATGGATTAGTGTTGGTTTGGCGGGCTCTAATTTATCTGAAATTGTTCAATCCCAAAAATGAGTCACAAAGGAGAATAGAAAATTTAATATTTTAATGGGTTTTTGACATGCGTGCATTACTTCCAGATTATTTCACAAAGTTTTGGATATCAAAGTCAAAGACTTTACTCTTTAGCTGTCGATAGAAACGGTTCTAATGCCTCCATTATTCCGAGTCGGACACAAGCTGGTACATACATGAACAATACGTGTATTTATAAATAAAACCCAAATGCTTTCTTCACATGTACGTGAGGCTAAATACAAAATAATCTACAAAACAAATGTCAGTTTAAAATGCCCTCAGGGGACCCAGTAAGCTTAGAAATCCAGTCCACATCTTAATAAATACACTGATAATACTGCATTTAAGGTGATACCCAAGATAACACACTTGATTTCCAACGTTTGGTTTTATTTAACGCATTATATAAAAGCTAAGTTTTCTCATTTGAAACAGCACTTAATAAATTTATGTTTTATTTTCATCGCAAAAATAAAACCGATTCTGCATTTCTTAGTGAGAAAATGTCTATATTTTGTTTTGCGATGAAAATCTGAAAAACATTTTAAAAACTCGTTTGTAGAAATGCTTTGTATAAATCGGTCAATGGATTTACCGACACTATGTTGGTGGTCGAAAATTTCTTATCTGTTTTGCCGTCGAGTTGTTTATAAAAATATTGCCATAGCATTAAACTTTGAAAATATGAACTTGTTGTATTCTATACAAGTGATAACAAAATGCATTAACACTATTTATTAATTAGTTATCACGTTCAGTGGATATGTATTAAGGTAACAAATCTTTCTCCCTGAATAGAGTGGAGGTTCTCTTCGTTTTAAAACAATAGTTAAACACAGCTCAAAAAGGAAAGTCAGTAAGTTTTGAATCGTATATTTTAACTTACAACGCAGCTATAATCTACCGAAGGAGTGTTTATTTTCTAAAACATTTTTGTGTTCAATTTTTATTAACTTTGACTCTTTGCATGACAATAACTGAATAAGATACACTTTAAACTTCTACCATGGAAACGAGGTCCTTCATCAGCTAAATGAAAGCTGCTGTCAAACGATAATCTGTCGCAGCAGTTTAATTAAATAATAAAGTTGAGATGTCCCACAAATTTTTATATATATACTGTTAATTTTTAGTGAATAGGCAATGGTTCATTGGTCCGTGTTTCAAAACGATTGACTTACCCTGCTTGATGACGTCAGCACGATGAAGTTTACGCGCTGACCGCTAGTCAAATAAAAGCGAAGTGAATATTTTTTTCATACAATTGTCAATCGAATGACGGCATTAATGTAAAATATCATACTATAACCTATTTCAAGTTGATGGAAGCAAACAAGAATGAATGGTATGTGTACGTATCTGCGTTTCATCACGAAGGATTACGGTGGTTGAAATTGCTAGTAAAATTGAGAATATTCTGAATTGTTATCGTTCATTTCAGCAAAAGTATTCTCGTTGGAGTGAATGATAAAACCTAATAACATAGTTTTTGAATAAAGCCAACGAGAAAGGTTTGAAACATTTCAAAAACCGAACTTGGCCCGACTGTTAAAAACCTTGGACTAGATAAAAGAACCCAATAAACCCTTTCCGCCTTCAAAACTAGGTCCCTTTCACCACATCCTGTCAATTTCCTTAAGAGATTAACACTTATAAATTGTGAAAAATTTCGTGGGGCTGAATTTAAGATCTTGCCGATTCTAGCTGGTATTCGACTAACATACCAAGAAATATGATTAAGTATTGCACTGCAAATCTTGAAATGCACGAAGTTAAAATTCGGCGAGTATAATATTCTTAGTTTCTTAACCTGAAAGAATTGATAAATTGTTTTCAAACAAGGAAGAGAAAGCACACGTTGGGCATGTTTATTTTGAGATGATTAACGAGCTGTTTGGGTTTTGTATTCTGATCACGAGCAAAAACAGTTCACGAAATGTTAAGTGGCCAAATGACCTCGTTTGAGGCCACAAATCGACCAAAAACGCAAGGCGCAATATCACTAAACTCCATCACCACAGATGCATTTAGGTAGCAAATAAACATCTGATAACCAAAGTGTGCACCAAAATATCTATTAAACAGTTGTTCGTCACCTGTTAAACTAAAGGACTCGTAGATTATCATGGTCGATATGCCAATAAGGTCGGTCCAGTCGTGAAGAAAAGTTCATCCAATTTCTCAAACATGTTCTCTTCAAAAAACCGTTATGTGCATAAGTTATTCAAATATTAGATGAACTTTTAAGCTTACTATCTTCACTAAATCAATTGTGCGTTTTAACCCATAGAGGTACATGTAGTGTTAGTTAATAGCTAAACATCATGATTGGTTGTGTTTGGGGTCAAATGCAGAGCAAAATACAGAGCTGCGCTTTCAAAACCTCATTTGTATTCTGATTCATTCATTTTCTTAATCCGGCAAGTCATATCTTTAAATCAAGCTTTTTATTTATTGTAATATAACCCATATCAGTTTTTTCCTTTCTTTAACTTATGGCATGGTTTTACACTGAGCAGAGTGCCAAAGCAAAGCCCATTTTCTAGTTTATTTTGCCACGATATAAAGTTTGGCCGGAAATGCGATCAATCTGTGAACACAAATTTGTAAAACAACATACATACCTGTGAATAGACATCAGCAAAGAGAAGCGACAGGGCGATTATCAAACAGCACTTCATCTCAAGGTACAAGCTTTACTTGGAGAAAGTATTACACCAACAATATGAAAATGGAATTTTTCTTGTCTGTAAATAGGAAATAATGTCCTCGAGTCACTGCACTTGAGCGTGAGGCCACGAGCCGACCGTATAGTGTTTCACCATAGACACGGGCGAGAATTGACGCAATCTGAAACAATTTTTAAAGAAAAATATCAAACCCCATTACGCGTAATTGACCTGTTTGTATAACAATCAATGTTGACGTAGTAGTTTGCACAAACTAAACGGCGAATATTTAAAAATGAATATTCGCAGATGAAAGACTGACCGAAACAAACACCGTAAAACCAAACAATTCCAGCTAGGTATTAATTTTCATTATACTACGTAAGGTGATGAACAAAATCCAGACCAAGCCTTTATCACGAAATCCATACCACGAGTGTTATCTTAACGAGTTTCTATAATTATTGCTTGCAGCGACAAGGCCCTGTCTGTGTTACAGATAAGGAAGAGATTTGATTATTCTAATGCTTATTACAAAGTAGAAGCAGACCATTTATGAAACATGACAAAGATGGTCTTGCCTTGGTCTTTGTTTTTTGTGTAATTGGTATATGAGAGCCCTGCAATAAACAGCTTTGAAACAAATGGAGGAGTAAGTGAGGCCATTATATTGCAATTAGTTCGATTACTTTACGAGGACGATGCTGTTTTATAATCTAACGGCGCAATCATTTTTTTTCGCTTTCACGAGTCAAACTTAACGAAATAATCCATAACTCAAAGATGTAAGAGGTCATTTTTGCATTCCCAAATGCCCAGGCGATGATGACGTCCTAATCTTATAAGTGGCGTTAAAAAAGATTATTGTGAATGCAGTTGCTAGAACAAAAAAGAATACAATAATAACTGTCATTTTTTCACATCTCTGTTAAAAAAAAACAATTGTTCTTTGCGGATTATAACTACAAGAGCTTTTGGTAGCCTTTGATAAACTGTTGAACACTTTTAAAGTAAAGCCTTTATATTTTTAAACTATAAATTCTTTTTTTAAAAGCTGCAATTAAGTTTTTGATTGATTACTGCCATGCATTAGTGTTCCGCCGCTACCATACTAATAAAACGGAATTTTTTAACTTCATCAGACGAAATAATTAGTATTACAGGTGTGTTCGCAGCTGTCTTCAATACTTCCTTTGGTTCCATTTTAGTGATTACAATTCCTTTTCATAAACTTACATGTTTAACTGACTCCATAAATTCTCATTTTAACAAATGTGATTCGAAAATTTAAATAACCGCTTTCTCGACTTGGCCGAAAGTTGATGATTAGAGAATGTGCGAAAAAAAAATGAAATTATCGTTAGATCAGTTTAAACAATTCTTAGCATTCATTTCATAGCTCCCTTCTGAACCAAAAGTTATTTCTTATCATACCGCAATTTGAATTTTAAAAACTTTGCGGGTGATTTAATTGTCATGTAGTTTAGTTAAGTTTGACAAAATGCAATCAAGAGCAACGATTTAAAATAGTTGTGCATGATTAAGTAGAAGATAAATATAGAAAGTAAAAATCAGCTCATCTCTTTCAACTTCTATTACAATCAAAATATAGAAGTGGTTCAGATATTTGTATCCATCAGAATAGTTGTTACAAACGAAATTTCATTACATGATGCATGAACCTTTATGCGTGTGGGAACAACGCTATCTTGAGGCTAGTGAATGATCTAATAATGAGCTGCCGGTAATGAATATCATTAACAGTATCTGTTGCTTTGTGGAATTAATCTTGTAACTACTGCTTAAAACCATGTTTTGTGCTTTAAAACATATCTCAAGGTTGTTATCTATATCAATGCGGGTAGTAATTTTCATTCCAAAGTCAATTGAAAAATTAATTCATTAACATCGTTGAACTTATGTGTTAATTGAGTGACTGAATACTTGTCTCCTTTCGTTTTACAGTGAAAATATAAAACATATGAGGTTAACTTGCAACAACAAAAAATGAATATATGAAGATATATTCTGATGAGTAACACATTAGGTATACATAGATTTTTTTCTACAAACAGATGTTTACTTTATAGGTAAAAACTAAGGTATTTGATACTTCTGTGGCTTGATCTTATTAAATCATGAAACTTAAAACATATTTCTTCTCCTGAATTGTTACTTCTACAATAGATCATTAACACCTGATGTCGTGGCGGCCGTAATGATGTCTTTTGTTGTGGGATTAGCAAGAGCCCTCCTTCCATCGTCATTTGGTTATCTTGACAATGAACGACAAACGCTCCATATTCTCAATGTTAAGAACAAAACTCAGCAAAAAAGAAGCTTTTTTTAAAAAAAAGATTGTATGAATAGAAGTAAAGAGTAATAAAATACTTAAAGTTAGTTAAGTTGGATTCTTGGCCACAAGGTTTCCGGTTTTTTTCGCGGTTCCTGGTTTTGCAAGGTTCCCTCGATCGGCTTTGCTGCGATTCGAATATTTGTGCGACCTGCTAACCTGCGATGAATTAGTGTCCTGTCCAGGGAGAGTTAAAGACTCTCATCCGCTTAACACTACAGAAACCGGAGATAAGCGCCGGCTCTATGTGACACTTTGATCGCAAAGAATTTAGCAAGTTGGATTCAACTACACAAACAAACTACATTTGAGGAGACGAAACATCATCCAACGAATGTTAGCAGCATTCCTTGGCGTACAGAAACACACAAATAACAACATAAAAAGTCACCTTCTAGTTAAACTAAATTATTGTTTATTCAAATAAACTTTACAGTACATTTCGATGCCGGTAGTTATAAGTTTCATTTTTTTTATTAGAAAGAAACAACAGAAGTAAGTTCGTTTATAAGCTGGTTGATTGAAGCCTGCATGGTAGGTTCAGTATAACCTCGGAAGACTCGAAAAACTGAAAAACGAGCACTTTCAGCAAAAAGAACCAAAGCCTTTGACAAAAAGAACCAGATGTGATGTTTTTAGAATTTTCTCAGAACTCTCTATCATTTAATCCTAATAGAGCCAATGATTTGTTTACCGCTCTTAACCAATTTGAAAGTAGTTTTCTTTTAAAAAAAAGTGTTTTAAAATAAAATTAAGCGACATGCCGACAGAGAAAAAAAAGGTTGTCGTTCCTTTCCCTTTTTTACTTAAAACTATTTTAAACAGCTTGTATAGAAACTGACCCCAGTCGTTATAATCTCACTGACAAGTCTTTGACTCACACGCAGAATGGAATATCGTGGTATTCAAAGAGTTGTTTTAAATATCTTTTCTATAAAACCCAGTACTAAATCGTTAGGCTGCCAAACCGGATTTCATTTATCTTATCTTTTCTACTGAGTTACTTGGAGGAAAGCCGTTAATCTCTCGTGGCATTACGATATATACTGATTGGAAAAAAAAAATACTTGTATACCACCCACGCGATTTCAGAAAAGTTCTTTATTTGTTTTACCTAAAAATATATTATCGTGTAACAAGAATTTTGACCAAGCATATCTCTTATCCGCATAAAAAATAAAGAGATAATTATTCAGAAGTTGATATAGAACTATATTGTTTTAATCCTAGTATTAAAAAGGCAGGAGTTAATTACTCACATAAAAAAACACTATTTTGACAAAGGGAATGGAAGAATAGAGATGCATAATCGTTTTTGAGACATTTTGCTGTAAACTAAGCTTTGAAAAAATGAGATAACATTTCAATTCAGCTTTAAAAGTTTTCATGACAATTTTGGCTTTTGAAATCTTTTCTTCTAAAACTGTTTGTAGTTGAAAAGAAAGGCGTTTTTCTTCTTTTTAACAGACAATGGCGTTAAGAGATTGTCCGGCCCACTCATAAAGAATTCAAAAAACCCCGCGAAAGTTTCTAAAGACTGAAGCATTAGTGAAAACTCAAATTAATGTCTGCAGACCAGTTGTTAACAGCTAATAAATCATATTATAGTAAAACTAACTTTATTTCACCCTGTTTTTAATCCACCATCTATCATCTTGTGTCATCAAAGGTCATTCGTTGAGATACACAACAAAAATAGCTTTCTCAAACTAAATGCACTTTTTTATTCAATAGGAAAGGTACATTTTGTTTTGGACAAATTTGACGTGTGCAGAGAGCGAGTGTACGATTGAATGCTTGACCACGCAACACTAACATTACTTTTATATAGCAGACTGTTTGGAAATGAATTTTGTTATATATTGAAAAGATTTTATAACACAATGTAGAAAATAAATAAAATAGTTTATGTATGGAAATACAACCAGATACAATTAAAATATTTTAACTACCAGCTTTACCAAACTGTTTGCGTTAATTTAATTAAGAAAACATTTAATGTGTTTTTATTAACTGAGCTCCGAAACTCCAGCTCCTGAAGCAAGCAGCTAAAAAATAGATGCAAGCGGGTAAAACAACTGGTAGCTCAGAAAACCTCTCTAAGCTTATAACTGTATATAATCAATAACGGTTCATGTCTTTAAATCACAGGCAAAAGAACATCTTTGTGCAATGATCAGATATCGAGTAGCACTCAAATTTCAGTTTATTTCTTTAGTTCGCTACAATCGCTTCTCATTTTGGCAAAGCTCCACAAAGAACTCTATTTGAGTTTTTAGTAGGTCACAAGCAAAACTATATGAAGTTATTCTTTTAAAAAAACAAAAAAACAAACATAGACTTACTGTCATTAGCGCTCATTGTTCAACAAAATTTTGTCACTTCATTAAAACATTGCAGAAACTAGGTCGCGCTCTCATTTTTTGCAACAGCCAACAAGTTTAGGGAAATATATTTTACTGAAACAATATAAAAATGTTTGTTTTGCAGGAAAAAAATCGTTGTAGTTAGTTTTATGACCCTAAAGTGACTGCCACAAGTTGTACATTCTACTCTACATAGGCGTTGAAAAAGAAACGCCACACTCAAACTGTTTTTGTTGCGTACATTTGATAAACAGCAAATAAACAGATAGCGTCTACGTTAACAAAACTCACAGATTTTTGCCACAGCTGGATGCAGAATTCAAATTTGGTCTCTTTTCCGTTTTTCCCAGCTGTTTCGAAGTCGATAGTTCAGATGTTAAGAGCTCTTCTTCCACTCGGTAAACGAGAGTTTGATCGAGTTGACGTTGGTCGATGCTATTTCGTGTTTCAACTGATGTCGCAAATGGCTGCACTGACCTTTGTGTGAAAGGGGCCTTCCGTTCAATTACAAAACGAACACCTCTCAACACTTTTTAGATTGAGTGGATTTCTGTGAGGTGACATGCTAATACGTCATCACCAAACAAAGAATTCAGAACAAAAAAAGTTGTTACTCGTATATACAAAATATAGCTTTGCAAATCAGTTTCAAAATATCGAATATAATTTCTAAAACTTAGATGTAAGCAGAAAAAACTTGTATCGAAGGAAATCATCAAAATGAGATTTCAAAACTTGATCTTGAAATAATAGAAGTTAAAACTATTTACTGTTATTATTTATATTTCTTGTGCATATATAAGTACTACAAAGAGAATAAAAATAAACTAGGGGTAAGCAGATAATAAATAATGATATAATATATAATTGATTCTCAGAAAAAATGAACTTTTGAGAGATTTTATTGTTACTGCTAATTTTTAGTTTTACAAGATGTGTTTTAGATATTCTATTATTCTAAACATGTACTAGTGATTTAGCCACCTAAGGCTTCAGTTAAGATTAAAACTGAATTTTATTAAAATCGCCGTAAGCAGTGTAAAGGACTGATCGACTGAAGTTTTTAAAAACATTAGCACTCCAAGTTTCATCAAGAAATTTGACGTTTTCCGCTCATAAAAAACTGAAGTTCGCGTTAAACACCGCTCTGTGTCTTTTCCGTTAAATTGTCTCACAGCTTGAAAAACGAAATTAATTGGTTGTAAAATACTTAAATTTGACATAACAAGAAAGCTGGTAAATCACAGGAAGAGAAAATCTTCTTTAAGCATTTAATTTTGTTAAAAGTCTGTGGGTGGTGTCTAAACTCTAAACGCTTTCAGCTCTCGCTGTGCGCCTTCAAGCTGTTTTGACCGCTTCGAATGCACACAAAGAGGACGAACGTATATTTCTCAGAAAGATTGATAGTTTTCTCAGTTTCCGAATTATCAAAATACCTGGAAAACTTTTAGCGAAAAACAAAAGTATTTGAATGTATTACTTGTTTTAGGAGCTTCACAATATAATGGGACACTTTTGTCTGTGGAACAACAAAGAGTGGTATTTCAGTATCGCGTAACGGAACCAACCGATTTTTCCCAGTTCACAAATTGATCATGAAAGTGATCGCTCAAAAGCTATCATCATGCAACTCATCAAAAACCTGCTGTGTGTTTAATAACCTCTTTTAACTGCATTTAACTTTAGAAAATAACATAGCTTTAAAACAGATGCTTGCCAAAATGAAGGTGTGCTAAATGTATTCATTAAAATTTGTATTCTTATTTGCTTGTTGTTGCGATTTGTTTATTAACTTCAAGTCTAAACTAATTTGAACAAGCGTTTACTTATTTCATTGAATACTTAAGCTTTGAAGAAACCTACCACCAGCTGCTGGAATGACGGGATTAATATAATAAATGGCCTGTAAATCGGTTTTTCGGCTGGTGTTAAAATATAAAGAAAAATTCATTTTCTTTATTTCCGATCACTTATCAGTACCAATTACATGGTACTCGTTGACAGCCAAGGACTTCAAAAAGACAGTGAACGAATTAAGAGTGGGTTCTCTATCTTCATAAAACTCCCGTTATTTAACGCAGTTTTAGAATTAAACTGTTTTCTGCTGTCGGTTCAGTTTGCTTTTCACGGTCAACAATTCACTTTGAATTCATAACCGCTTGAAGCGAATAACAAAAAGAGGGTGAACATTTGAAGAAAATGAAAGTAGTGAAATTAATGCTGGTATATGTGTTGTATCACCAACTTTAAAAGTTTAATTCTTGAAGGTTTAATCTTTCCTTTGAGTGCTTAGAGGTAGTGCTAAAGTAGTAAGTATTTGAACAATGTCTTTATATGCAAAAAATGCTCTCATAAAGAGTTTGATATTTGAGTCTTGGAATTTATAATTGTCAATAGTCAAAGATTGTAAATCACTTGCTTGATTAATGATAAATTAAAAGCCAGTTCCGGAAACAGAATCTTGTTCCGACGGGATTAAGACATTCCCGATGATTACGTAGGAAATTTATACCACCGACTGTTATTAGGCAACAAAGCGGCCCTTCATCTGGGAATTCGGAATATATTTAAGCATCAGGAACTAAAAGCTGCTATTATTCGTACCTTACTATAAAGTAGCAGCTATCGCTAAGTGCCAACGAGCAAAACAGAAACTTAATAAATTTTAAAGATTTTTTAAACCCTCGTAAATTTGTGTCACAACGACATAAGTTACGGTTAA
>JAPEIX020072300.1:0-17873 GCA_026122405.2 Zoanthus sansibaricus | reverse complement strand
ACATTTTCTGACGGCAAGGAGACGGTCAAATTCCCAGAGGAGGCGGCTTGTTGAGCCGGCTGCCGGCTCAGTTTGAGAAGGCTGTGGCAAGTAGAGACAGGCTTGGAATAATCAGACTTTGGACTAATCCATAAATCCTATCGAAAGTAAGCAAAGCGCAGGCACCAAAATACAACCAAGAGTACCAAAGAAATTATAGTGTGTTTTTGACAAATAGTGGGTAAAGGGTAAAGGGAATGGGTTGCTAATCGCCCTTTCTTGCAGCGAGAGGCTGAATTGCCAAGGACACAGATTGAACAAAAGGCGCTGTGCACCAGAACAGGATCCATACATGACCTCGGAGCACAGCGCTACAGCCAGATTTAATCAGCTGGGAGTACATTTTGTTGAGGGAGGAAAACCGAAGTACCTGGAGAAAAACGCTCAGAGTCAGATTGTGATTGACAAAATAATTTCAGCCCCTGTGCAGAGTGCAGGAGTCGATGAATGCAAAATGGAGCCAATATCGTGGAGCCTTCAATTGGTGTGGCCTAAAGCCATGTTTTAAACTTATTAAGATGAGTTAGTTAATGGAGCCAAAACCAATTGTAGAAATGTGCACAATTTAGGCATCTTACTAATGAACAGTAACTGTTTTGCTATTTTTTTCAAAAGCATTATAGTTACGTCTGTTCAGATATCTATTTAATTGTTTTAAATTTAATTAATTTGAAGTAGGAAAAATGCTTAGCCATACAGCTAGTCTAGTAAATCACAATAACTTACATATTATGTAATATTCAATTCAAGAAAATTGTCAGGTAGGAAATCAAAACCACCATGCAAATGTACTGTACCTCGATACTTTGTATAAGGATTGCAGAAAACTTTGCTTGTTTGTAATCAAAGCACTGCTCGCTGACATTAGAAGAACAAACCTGTTCACAGACAGAAACTCAGTTACAATTTATCTCAGTCAGTGATCTAAACTAGTAAAATGTAACTACACAACATTTTATAACTTTCAAGTAACTTTAAAAGGCACACAATTACAGTAAGACAGAGAAAAGATTTCAAGGTGAGACAAAAAGGTGTGAAGAGGGACAAACAATAATATGGGAAAAGGATCAGCACGTAGAACATACTTATGGTAACGATGACAAGTAATAAAACTTCTTGGTACAGACAACTCCTCGTTATTTTGAACACTTATAAAAGTGATTAACTAATAAACTAAAACTTAATATTTAACTGGTATGTATAATAACCAAAACTACTGATAAATCCTATTAGTAACTGTAATTATAATTATAAAAATTAATATATGATTTGATACAGAGCTATAAAAACTATTACAAAAAAAACAAAGGCTGCAATACAAATTTAACAATTAGTTTAGTCCTTTAAATCAAAAAAGTAATTTCATAATTGTTAAACTGTTAATAAATAAATTTTATTATAAAATTAAGTGATAACATGTTTTACATTTATTTCACAACGTTTCAACATCTCCTAATGTCGTCAAATAAATACAAAACATGTTATTGCTCAATTTAATTATAGTAAAATTGTTTTATAAGAATTGTCATCTTATCCGAATAACAAATGAATAAATAAATATGTGTTTTTTTTAAAAAACAGGAATTGCTCACACTGCAACTTTAGGGCCAATATTCTCTTATATATGATTTTTTTTACAACCCAACAATGATGTCTTTAAGGCTAGAGAGTCTGGGCCCCAGCAAGCAAAATCAAGCAAAACTTGAAAAATACAGTAGACACCTGGATGTGAAATCAAGTTTTGAAAATTTTGTTAATAACAATTGGAAAATTATAGTTTATCAATGAAAGACATCTTTTGTTTTTTTTGTCAAAACTTTCCAGATTTTAATAACAGTGTATGCTCTGTTTTTCGCTGGCTTTATTTTTCTGATACATTGGGAAAAACAGTTTGAATGGGCCAAACCCTTCTCTCTGTTTGGCCATTTCACCATGGCAGACATTGGTGAGCTAGCAATTAGCTGAGAAAGTTCTTTTGGAGAAAATGTAACAAAACTATATACCTTAGAAATAAATCCCACAGGAATTTAAGATAAAAGATGTGAGGTTGTTTGCAAGCGGTCCTGTGGTTACATTGTTTAAAATTGTTGTCCCTAGCAATGAAAAGGCAAAGGGTCTTTTGTGCTACAGTTACCGGTAATAAAACAAACTACAACTGCAATTTTTATTTCGAGTTACTAACTTGTACTTACCACACAAACTTGATTGTAATCTTCTGCCACAGTAACAAGACACCAGGACAAGTTCCATAACACAATAAACCAAACTATGTTCTTGTTACTCCCCAAAGACATTGTTTCAATTCTATAGCAAAAAAAACTGATAATCAACAGATTGAAAAGGATTTTTTAATAAAGAAGTTACACACTGGGCTATTCAGATTCACTATGCTCTAATTATACCTTGCCATTCATTACTAGAAACTTGCACTGGCTTGAAGTCAAGTTAGGATTTGTGGACTATCATTATTTTCAAACCCTGATCAACCTAACAATATATTACTGTATCTACCTACTATGAAGCTAAATCCTTTACAAACTTAGTTCCCCATGGAGGCAGCACTTATCTCTGGTTTCTGTGGTGCTAAGCAGATGAGAGTATTTGACTCCCCCTGGGCGGGACACTAATCCAACACAGGGTGGCTCCCAGCAGATGCTGGTACTCATTTACCTACTGTACCCTGGAAGGTTGCAGGTTGCAGGAAGTGCAAGAAGGTTGCAGGAAAACCATCAGAGTCAGACTAAGATGCACAAATCTCAGTCCATACATATGGAGCCCAATCCCTTGTTGTATAGATGAGAAGCACAGCTGACGACCACTAAACCAAACGTAACTTCGCCTCCTCTCCTCTCCATTCTCAATAGGGTTGCCACTATTCATTATTGTGAAATTCAATGACTTTTACACGACTTTTCAGAATGTTTTTAAGAAAAAATAGGATCTTCTCTATCAACTAAAACTTGATTGGGTAAAATTTCCATATTGGGGGGAACCATTGTTTAATCATACAAACTAAACCCTACCCAGACCCTAACTTCAATAGTAATATATGCAAAGAAACTGCATGCATAAATAAGTACGCCCCAGTACGGAAATTAAATTATCCCTTTTGATTGTTTCACACATTTCTTTCAAAGAATTATATCAGCTGAGTTGTTCCTGTTACCTTGGCCAAGCTAACTTCCATACACCATTCACATGTGACACACATACTTAACTTGGTCAACTACCTTGCAAGTAAAAGAAAATTCTTTTTGATTAAAGAAACTGTACTTACTGTACAAGTTCCTTTACGTTTATTTAAATATTTTATTTACATGCGTTTACTTAGAATAACTTAAAAAAATTTAAAAATCAAACTGTAATAAACAATGAGAATAAAAAATCTCAAGCAACATGTTTGGTTGCTTTTGGCATAACCGGACTCGGGCTTTAAAACCGATAACACTTTTGGATAAAGTGACAATTCTGCTTCATAACTTAGGGGCCGGAATTATCTTATTCAGTTATTGCTTCAAACTGCAAAGAAACGAAACAGCTAGAAAGTAAAAATGAAATATCAGAATAATAAATCTTTTGTAGAAAAGAGCATAAATAAATTTTTCTAGATGATCTTTTTATTTTGCAATCTGTATAAATTAAAACGTTTTCAGATTAAACAGGTTGTTCTTTAATAAAACGTTCGTTGTCGACATTGAACATTTATATTCTGTGTTAAAATCGATTTAGTTGAAAACTAAAATTCGCCTAAACCATAAAAAAATATTTATTTTCGGAGTTAAAATCTATGCCTCATCGAGCTTTGTTCGGGTATAAAGGGAAAACTTATATTTTTAAACTTGTTTGTGCAATTGCGTTTTCGTCTGTACTCTAGTCGCTAACAGCCATCGATAGCTGTTTACCTCATTTAAAATAAACCAAAGAGAAACTTTCGGAACATGACAAACTGATTTACACTATTCACATACAATAAGTAAGTTACCTTGCTACTTTTATCTTTTATGAACTACATATTCCTCCAGAATACATCCATTTTTTACTTCTTATGCAAACTCATGTTGAAGAACACGTACGAACACAACAAAATGGCCGAAACCATAAACATACCAAATATGGGCATTGGTTATTACGTAATGGCTCCTTTTAAGGCTCGTTTTTAAAAGGTGTCTCAACTCAGCATAGCCAGCCCAAGCTTTGTGTTTGCCCCAAAGAGGTAGACGATTGTGACCGCCAGAAATCAGGCATGGTGTACAAAATCAGTTGCACACAGTGTAACTTTGTGTACTATGGCCAAACAGAAAGATCTTTAAATACCCGAATTGCGGAGCATAAAAAGGCAGTGGCAGGTTTTTACTTCCAAAGTTGCAAGCCAGTCCATCATTTCAACCACAATATAGATTTTACTAACGTCAAGATCATTGGTTTTGAAGCGAAAACCACGAACGTCTTTTTCTCGAAGCTTTGGATCCGAACGCTGGAAACGACCATATTGTACTTCCGGAAGCCTACAAAGGCAGCGCACGAGCATAACTAGATGATCACGTGTGGAAGCTTCGCATAACTTTAATTTAAAATAGCGTATGACCGTATGACAGGATGACAACGAACTTCGTTTTCATATCACTGATGAAGGCTTCCCGGGGGGAGGGGGGGGGAGGTACTCTCTATATTGGTATGATAGGGATGATCGTCGTATTTTTTAGGGGTCAAAACTGGCAATTTGGTATTTTTCAGGGGTTTTCAGAGAAAAATCGAAATTATTTTATTGAAACGGTATTTTTTAGAAGTGCAAAAACAAACTGACTAAGTCAAATTTTCGGTTTCCTCTTGTTTTGGTATCTTGTTAAGGATCATTTTTTGCTGTAAGAAATTTTTTATGGTCGAAAATTTTTACACCTTGGTATTTTTTTAGGGTATTTTTTCACATTTCCCGACGATCATTCCTATCCCTTTTACCCCAAAGTACCCCCCTTCCTCCTCCTTCCTGGGGAGTTTGATAATATTGTAAAATTTTCGTTGTACGTCTACATTTTCTGCGCCATCTTGAATAATTTATCTCGCTTTGTCACGTCACACGCCAGTGCACAAATCCCAATCGCCCTTTTCGTAACCAGTAGTTTTACTTAGTATAAAAGCAGACAAGCTGATTGTAAGACTTTTTATCGGAACAAATAGCGTTTCTTAAGATAATGAAAATTCTGCAAGTCATAGTAGCAAAAATAAAGTATTCTTACTATAGTTTGCGTGTTTGCTGTCTGTTCTCAGCGCATTTTGAGATATTAATTAAATTCGAACGCGGGTCACAAATCTATGAGTACTTCTAGTTCATATGTAGGACGAAATTATTTCAACATTACTGAAAGGTATTCACTTAGGAAAGACCTTCTTATGCTGTGATGTAATCTCCCTGAGCACATTAAAAGTGTTAGTGCTTCGTGAGAGGGCAAAAGCATTCTTATAAGTCGAGGGATTCTCAAATTAGCTATTCTTTACACATATATTACCTGTTCTACTGAAACGTTTAACTTCGAGTGTTTATGCAGGTTCCATGTAGCTTGGTAAAGGTTTTAGATTTAGAACATTCTATACCATATATTTCGTTTTGCGCCAGTTGTTTTCTGAAACTTAAATGAATTTGTGACATTTGAAATGAAATTATTTCATTTGCTCTAAAACGTTTCCCCCGTAATTTAGTTTGTATTGTTTTCTTTTAGTTCTTCCTCGCAATGTTCGTGTTTTTAGCTGGAAAAGAATACCACTGGCTGCTTTGTCTCTTCTTTCTCATCGACAAGTGAGTTCTGCACAATTAAAACTTTTTTGTTCCATGTAATGTAATCCGAATTCCGAAATCCAGGAAGCATTTGATTGTAAAATTCGGAATCCAGAAAACAGTTGCTTGTGGAATCCGGAATCCAGAAAATATTTGCTAGTGGAATCCGGAATCCAGAAAACAGTTGCTTGTGGAATCCGGAATCCAGAAAACATTTGCTTGTGGAATCTGGAATCCAGAAAACAGTTGCTTGTAAAATCAGGAATCCAGAAAACAGTTGCTTGTGGAATCCGGAATCCGGAAAACAGTTGCTTGTGGAATCCGGAATTCAGAAAACGTTTGCTCGTGGAATCTGTAATCTAGGAAACATTTGGTTGTGGTATTTGGAATCCAAAAAATATTTGCTTGTGGAATCTGAAATTCAGGTCTAGGAATTCGTAAAAGGGACATTTTGGAATCCGAATTCCACTGAGGTGGAATCTTGAATCCAGTACCTGGAATCCGGAGTCCACATCATGGAATCTGGAGTCAACATCATGGAATCCGGAGTCCACATCATGGAATCTGGAGTCAACATCATGGAATCCAGAATAGAAGAATGTCATGAATTACCTTACATTTAAAAAACTTTATGTACTTCTGACGACTAAAAAACAAAAACAATATCAATTTCAAAAACACTGTTCAAACAACTTTTGAAAAGTATATCTGGCCATGTTCAGTGCCTTCTATAGCTTAAAGATTAAGAATATTAACACTAAGTAAGTAAACTAAATGGAAATGAAAAAGAAAATTGAGTGAAAAAAAGTCAATATTTATTTAAGTACCAGGTCTTGTCCTTTTCATTTCCCTCGATTTGTTAAAAAAGAGCTAATAAGAGACAAACTAGTTGTCTATTTACAAAACGTCGTGACTTTGTCGATTGGATCACCGAGAACAAATCCATTCAGTAACTGAGGCTGATTTGGGGATTTTTACCTGGATTCAAATACCCAACTCTGCCTATTGAACAACGCTGGCTTGTAACATTTTCTATTTATACCTGGTTTTTTGTCTGTTTAACCTTAAACTTTTGAAAAAATTTAATAATGAACACATAGTTTTACGCGTGACGCATGCAAAATTCAAATCAAAAGTTTATGGCAATACTTCTATGGTACTGAGCTGTGAGTGGTATGTATGAACCCACCGAAATCTTTTAAACTTGATTCAAATTTTGCAGTACAAATAGATCTACATTATTCTTGGCGAAGAACGGCCAAAAGTTTTGATAAAGAGAACATTTAATTCTGACAATTGGAACAACTTAACCAATATTTAAAACAATGAAGGGTTCCTTTAGGAGTGCTGCTGTGGTTGTCAGGTCCTAGGTTTGAATCCCGTCCAAGCTTGAATTCTATTTCCAGTCTTTTCTTTCGCAATAATTTTATTGCCTTGAAAAAATGTAAAACAAATTATTTGTTTTGTGGAATTGTATCTCGGTCTAAAATTATGCTTGCTTTCTGTACGTTTTTTTGCATTTTATTCTTGTGCTTATTAATTATCTTTTTTATCAATGTGAAATGATATTGTTTTAATCTTACACTAAGCAATGACAGAAGTGCAGTCAAAATGCCGTGTTTAATTTTATTCTTGGTTTCAAAAAATTAAATATGATTTATTAAATACCATCATACTATTTAAGGAGTCTACCGGATGCAACTTTCTCCTTGTTCAACCTGTCAGTGTCGGACATCATTGATGCAGATAAAGAAAAGTACAACAGAAAGTAAGCAAAACACTTAACTTGGAGTTGTAGCATGTTTTTGCTATCTATAATTGAGTTCGTCTTTATATAGCCACATCCCACAAGTATTGCGCTTTTACCATTACTTATGTTATTTATGGGAACCTGAGCCCGTTTGCTAGCTATACTGTGCTGATGAGGCTTAAAGGCCGAAACAGCTGTCCATGGCTGCTAGCAATTAGACTCGCTATTTTTTATGGTAGCTGAAGGGAAAGTCCGCTACCAACCTAGCCTTAGTGCCAAATATTGTAGCTTCAAGTTAGCTATACTTGCACGATTGTGCTATCTATAATTGAGTTCATCTTTATAGCCATAGTGCCCAATATAGTGGCTTCAAGTTAGCTGCTAGCACGTTTGTGCTATCTATACTTGAGTTCATCTTTATAGCCATAGTACCCAATATAGTGGCTTCAAGTTAGTTACTAGCACGTTTGTGATATCTATACTTGACTTTGGTAGAACACTCGATTAGCATGCAAGGTTTACAGTAGTGCATTTGTTGGGTCATAATAATTTTAAAATCATCTACTACAAACTTGGCATATTGAAGTAATGAAAAGCACTGAAGGACGAACAGAACTATCAAGACCAATAAAAGACATCTTTTTTATTGGTGTTTAATATTTTTTCTTTACACTTTATGGCGGTTTGATCAATGGTCTTTCCATAATCGATTACAGGTCTCGTTGGCCAAACTAATAAAACGTGCTATGACCAACTTTTACTTATAAAACGACAAACTCGATTATAATGGTTGCTCTTAGCTAGAGTAGACCGAACTCTCTTTTTTTTGTTGGGAGCAGTTTTGCGGAGCTACAAAGTTTACAAATAAGAGGCAAGGTGACCGCGTTTGACAAAATTAAAAAAATCTAGAGTTTCTTTTGTGTCAAAAATAGGAATTTTAGGGATAAAGATCAGGGCTGGTTTAGGGCTTCAATTCAGTTGTCAGTAGGGGATTATGACAGTACAAGATCAAAACTTCAAGTCTGGATACCAACATTTTTTATGTACGTTTTCAGGACGGGGCAGGGGGGGGGATGGGGGGCTGCAGGGGTTCCCAAAAGCGTACATTTTGAACTCTTGTGAAAATTTGGAAAATTGTAAACAACCCCTTAAAGACTACTAGAATGCCTCAGCTTACAGCTGTTTTACACTTTAGAATTATTTTCAACATTATTTTCTTCGTAAAATGTTACTCCTCGTTTAAAATTAACAGCTGTTTTCGCGAGGAAAACGGTTTCATTGAGAGGGCGATCGCTGTAGCGTAGTCTTTCAACAAATGTTTAGTACATGGCGGCGCTTTGATCTTGCCTTGTTTGTTCATCCTGCAGATATCGTGTAGCATCTCAACCATTTTTGGTCCTAAAACAACAACCAAACAACTGGTAGTTACAATCACAGTGTGTTTTATTTGCTGAGGAACCAATAAATTATATTGCTTATTACTGAAAACCTTGAGGATAGACGAAATCAGTTACCATCCCTGAAACTACAAAAGCCCTTTTTCCGTTTCCACCTTAACCTTCTCAAATCAAAAATTTTGTTTAAAAGAGCAGAGAAATTCAAAAGAAGTTTCTTTTTATAAGTATGCGAATTACGATGAATCGGAAACAAGTTCTCTAAATCAAAGATAGCTGGAATGCTATCGCAACGTCCTTCACCAGGAATGCTACCGCTACTTCCTTTATCTAGAATGCTATCACAACTTTCTTCACCAGGAATGCTACCGCTACTTTATTCACCTGAAAAGCTGTCGCTATTTCTTTCACCTTAAAAGTTATCGCTACTTCCTTAACCTTAAAAGCTGTCGCTACTTCCTTCACTTTAAAAGCTGTTGTAGCTTCCTTCACCTTAAAAGCCGTCCCTACTTCCGGTTCACCTTGAAGCTGTTGCTACTTCATTCACCTTAAAAGCTGTCGCTACTCCCTTCTCCTAAAAAGCTATCGCTACTTCCTTCACCTTAAAAGCTGTGGTAACTTTCTTTGCCTTAAAAGCTGTCGTAACTTCTTTCACCTTAAAAACTATCACTACATCCGGGTCACCTTAAAGCTGTCGCTACTTCCTTCATCTGGAATGCTATCACAACTTCCTTCACTAGGAATGCTACCGCTACTTCCTTCACCTGGAAAGCTGTCGATACTTTTTTCACCTTAAAAGCTATCGCTACTTCCTTCATTTTAAAAACTGTCGCAACTCCCTTCACCTTAAAAGCTATCGCTACTTGCTTCACCTGGAGTGCCATCACTATTGTCTTCACCCGGAAAGCTATTGGTTGTATTGGCTTTCACCACCTGGACTTTTAACCGTTTACATAATGCACTTCCTATCGCCAGACTTAGCATTGATTAAATAATGTAATTCAAGCTATCGCAACTGTCTTGGACTGGAAAGCTATTGTTTTACCTTCACTAGAATGCTATCGCTTCTGTCTTCACCTAGAATGCTATCGCGACTTCCTTAACCTGGAATGCTACCTGCTACGTCCTTGACCTGGAATGCCACCGCTACTTCCTTCACCTGGAATGTTACCGCTAGTTCCTTAACCTGGAATGCTACCTGCTACGTCCTTGACCTGGAATGCTACCGCTACTTTCTTCACCTGGAATGTTACCGCTACTTCCTTCACCTGGAATGCTATCGCAACTTCCTTGACCTGGAATGCTAACACTACTTCCTTAACCTGGAATGCTATCGCGACATCCTTGACCTGGAATGCTACTGCTACTTTCTTCACATGGAATGCTACCGCTGCTTCCTCTACCTGGAATGCTATTACTACTTTCTTCACTTGGAAAGGTATCGCTACTTTCCCTACCTGGAATACTACCGCTACTTTCTTCACCAGGAATGCTATCACTCCTTCTTTCACCTGGAAAACTATCGCTTCTGCCTTCACCAAAAAAGTCATCGTTACTGTCTTCACCTGGTCTTTCAGCCGTTAACATTTTGCACGTTTTATCGCTAGACTTAGCATTCGTTAAATAAGAACGTTCTTCACTTTGCCCATTATTAAACTGCATTGTTGACATATATCTAGCAAAATATCATCAAAAATAATCAAAATCAAAATCATTTTTGTGACTTTAGACAATCATTTTTACCAATTTTCTTGACGAAATTTTTATATGAATATTACAACAATAATACAAACCGTTCGAAGTTTCTGCACTCCAACCTGCCCTCCAAAAACCCCGAATTCTTACGTCTTTGAAAATCAAGGCACCCTGAAAAAAAAGATAGCTTTAATCAATGGCAGTTTGCTTTTGCACATGGCTAACTAACCTTAATATACACTTTCAAATGGCACTTACTTTTTCCAAGATGATAAAAAGTACACCAAACCTAGTCAAACTAAAAAGTAAGAAAAAAAACTAATAAAACTGTTCTATAAATATAGTGTTTTTCGATAAACGTTTGAATCAAACCGTTACTCATAATGGGTCGCCTAACTATTACTACTAATATTATTGTATGCGATAGTCCCTTTTCTTTTTTAACACACAATCAGCCACACTACTCTTTCAGTTTATTTAATGTTTGCAGATTATTTAAATGATCAGTACTGAAAAATACAGTTTCTTTCTCAAAATGACAAATTCTACAAATTAGATAACTAAACAATCTAAACGAACCGTTTTTATAACAGAGTTTATATACAGTACAATTAGGCAATTCAATAACCAGGGTGAATACGACTGTGAACTTAAATAATTTTGCACTATACTCCAATTTTGTTTCAGTAGCTATCTTAGTTCTGAACTTTAGTCAAGAAAGGCTAGTGTTTTCTTTTTTAAATTGATCTTTTTAGCTTCCAAATATTACTTTATGGCTAAGTAAACGTATTACCGATAATAATTATCTCTAAATATTGAACCATCTGTGTCTGGATCCTTTGTAAGTAGCAAAAAGATTGTTTTTTCTAAAAGAAAACTGCCACGCGAAGTAAAGTTAAAGGTAGAGGTCAAAATTTGAGGAGCTGAACGAGCCGGCGTCGCGTTAACCTGACTCCCAAGCAGCCGCTTAAGTTAGAATACGAAGAACTCTATCTCTGATTACTCAGCGAAAACCTGTACTTGAATGATTTTAGATCTTTACATTTTCAAAACTTTTGTTAGTCCCTACGTTTTGTTAGTGAAGAGGACGTTTTAAAGATTATGCTTAAAAAACAGTCTTTAGTAGAAATGTAGAAGGTCACGGAAATACGGTAACACACGGAAATATAGTACGCAAAGGCATTATAAGTTTAACATCAGTACCACTACTGTCATTTTTCAGTACTTACAGTGGGAACTATGACTGGCTGTCGTGACATCCCACCATACGTTACTAAAGTTCCTTTAGTCCTACAATGAAAACGAATAAAACGTTTTACGTGGCCACCTTGTCAGAATACAAAAGATCTTAAGAAATGAGGAAAGCAACGTGGAAGGAATAATAAAAAGAACAATAAACCTAGTTAATGAATACATGAAACATATACATAATTTTTTGCAGCATAGAGTAGATAGTTATATTAAATTATAGTTATATTATATTATAGTATGTTCACCTATCTATGTTGAAACTTGGAAGATAATACAATGCTACTGTAGTGTCAGGAGAAAACCTCGCAATGTACATTCGCTGCTGTTCTTTGCATGCACATTAATGATGTGACTACTCTTTTTTCCTTTGTCATCTATTATTGCCAATTCCTAACTTTGATCTATATATAAATATATCTTGCTACATAAACGATGCATGTTTTAACGAAGGATTAATGCTTAAATCAGCTTCCTAATTACACCGATGATTTAATATTTAAGTTGCTTATATCACCCATTGCGTGCTACAAAAATATCTATCGCATTCTCTCTGTTTATTATCCTATTGTTTTTCAGTTTTCATATTCTACACCAAGAGATACTTCCTAGATATTTGCTGAACCAAATCTCCTGTAATACCCACAGCATTTTACTTTTGACAAAAACAGCTAGTTTATATTTCTAATTTTATCACTCGGGCTTAGTGCTGTTAGGTTGCTCATCAGAACCTGATTAAGACTGCAGACTGAAATGCTCCCAATATAGAAGAGAACACAGTAACATAAGAACTTAACGTACTGCAACTGTCGAAGAACATTTGTGGCACTTTTTCCACCCACACAATCGAATCCAAGCCTAGGAACTGGTATTTTCTGTCACAAAAATAGAAAAGAAACAAACAAGAGGAATTATTGAATAACTTGGATGACTGTAATAATGAAGATAATCACATGAAAACAAACCTTTAAGGAAACACAGTTTAATTATAATTATGATAACATCATGAATGGCATTCTCATAACTACTTTATATACACTACATACCTAAACAATGGATTCACACCATATCACATCAGGCCTGTACGCAGAGGGGAAGGGGGGAGGGGTGGGTGCAGGGTGGTCACGCACTCCCCCAACAGCCGTAAAGGTCCACAAGGTACATTACGATAGTAATGAATAAAAAAAATGAAGTTTACGATATAAATGATCATCAAAGCATATTTAAAAGCACTTTTATTTACCTTTAAAGCAATTTCAATAATAAATTAGAATAAAATCTAATTTGACAGTCTGGCAAAAAGTCCCAAGTTAGTTTTACACAGAACTTTGTAATTTTCAGGCTGTCCTGAAAAAATGAAAGTTGTGATAAAATGACGTCATGCCTGGGGGGTTGGTACAAAAATTTGGTTCCCACCCACCCCAGCAAGATTTCTGCGTATGGTTCTGCACATTCTTACTTAATACAAAAGTTTCAAATCACGACTGTTGAAAAACGTCATCTGTTATGTCATTCTTACTTGATATAAGGCTTTCATATCACAAGTAACGAGGACTTCCTCTGTTACTACATTCTTACCTGATATTGCAGTATCATATATCCGACTATGGACGTCTTCAGCTATTATGTCATTCGCACTTGATATAAGGGTTTCATGTCATAAATAACGAGTAATTCCTCTCTTGTTACATTCTTATCTAATACTGTATAAGAGTTTCATATCACAACTGACGACCTCATTTGTTGTTTCATTCTTACTGGATACTGTGGACGATAACATCTGTTGCTTCATTCTTACCTGATAAAAGAGTTTCGTATCTTGATTATGGATGATCCCATCTTTTGCTTCATTCTTACCTGATACGAGAGTTTCATATCACTACTATGGACGATCTCATCTGTTTCTTCATTCTTACTCGATAAAAAAGTTTCATATCTTGATTATGCACGATCTCATCTGTTGTTTCATTCTTACCCAAATATCATCCATGGATGATCTCATCTGTTGTTTCATTCTTACCTGATATAAAAGTTTCATATCACGACTGTTGAGGACCTCTTCTGTTATTACGTGCTTGGCTCCCAGACTCATAAGGTGTTGTTTTAAATCTTCAAGATTGGGTCTTGAACAAATGGAGAATGACAACAGGTTAATACAAAATGACCTTTAAATTCCTCTAGAGTTACCATGAAACTATTCAAATACCGCACTAAAAAGTGTGTTGAAAGTCGGTTATTAATCCATGCCATTGCAGTGGCTGTTATAAAATTAATATAATTATAATAATATATAGTATTTCATCGAGTCGAGGTTTCTGTTATTGTTATTCAATAACATGTAAACTTAGTTTGAATACATACCTGTCTCTTACTACATTAACAGTGTTGTAGCCGAGAGCAGCTGCAATCTGGATGATGGCCTGACCAACGCCACTGTTAGCGCCATTCTGAATAACTGTGTCACCTGAATTTGTTGGGTCACAATGCAAAACAAAATTAATATCAATGTTAATATCAACAAGAATTGTATGTTCTAAGTGATGTCTCAGAGTATTATTGTTCTGATGTAATTTCGCTGGCAAACAGAATAATTCATTAGTGCATAATGCATAACAAAAGTTGTGTTGACAGCTTTACTGTATATGTTTTTAGTCAAATTTTTCTTTTTTAAATGCAAATTGTTTTTCTTTGTTTTCCACTGGATACTCCATTAAACTAGACGTAATTGAAATTAAGTTAAATAGGATGCTTTATTAATATTGTACAGATAATATATATAAAGGAATGTTGAACTTACTTATATATTTAAGGATAAATTACTGCAAGTGAGTAGTTTTTTTATATATATACCCACACGCTGGCGATAAAATGAACAAGAAATCTGGATAATGAACGAGACGAAAGTCACTCCCAAATGTTCACACCATAAAACAAACCAATTACAGCAGTTGTAAATCCAGTATTCAGTAAATCTGGCGAAGCATTGAATTCTATTTTAAAAATTAAACAGAAAAACTGATTTTGACCACTTGCAGCGCGGATTTTTTACAGTGAACAAAGGTTCACCACATTATAACTTGATTTGCTTCACAGAAGATGGCTAATGGTTAGCTGAAACATGTTTGTACGTAGTTTCAAATGTGTTGTTATGTCTAAAATTGCTAGTTTTCATACTATCACTAAGACCACAAAGTGCAAATTGACCTCGACATACATAAATACCAGTTACATTTTCAAAGCTTCAAAATGTGTTTGGATTTTCAACGGTGACAATGAAGAGGAGTGTCTTGGCTTCTCTAACTTAGAAAGCTTAAGAACAAATGGTTCCCTTACGATCCACCAAATACAATAAAAGAAATTTAACACAAGAACTAATTCATATTTTTTAGTTTTTATTGACTAAAAACTTAATTTGTTTGTTGTATTGTTAACTTGCTGGCTTTTGCGCTTTTTAAGGTCTCCAACAAGAGCAATTTCAGAGGTTGACTTACAGTATACACTGAAATTTAAAAAATTAGGTTTTGTTACTCTTAAAAATAGGGGTCAACTTTTACACCAGTTTGACTTGCAGTAATACATTTAATTTAAACATATTTAAACATTCAACAAAATTTTACAAGAAAAAGTGCATAATCTTTATGAAATTAATTAAACTTATACTGTAAGTAAGAAACATATGCCAGTTAACATAAAACCTGGGTTTAAGTCTTGAAAATCTTTCAACATCCTGTAAGCTGTACATGGATTCACACTAACTGTTGCAGCAAACTCCACTGGTATGTCTGTTGGCAGCTTGATCAATTTTTCTTCTGATAGGACCTGATAGCGACACCAGGTTCCTGAAACAAAAACATTTAATAAGTGAAAAATATCTAGAGGGTGATCTAGAAAAACATGGATGCAGGTACTTATGAAGAGAGTTAAACAGTAAAGCAGTCAATGAAATTTAAGTGAAAATTAGCTAGGTTCAAATAGAATTGTTACTGTTCAAATGGATGATTACCAATTTTATTTTGTGCTTGAGATCACCAATGCCTGCTATTCAAGTTGTAAGAAAAATATCTTAGGAACATATCAGACACCCCTTGCTTTATGATATAGATTTTACATGCCAAAACTATAAAACCTGCTTTTTCTCTGTTTTATACTCTGATAAAACATGGATTTTTGACCGATTAGAGTGCGTGCAGGGTCCTACATATCTATATTATAATGTAGAATATAAATGTTCACTTAATGTGCTTACTGTATGCTTTAAGTATAGTAAATTTGTTAAAATTTAAAGAGTACTGTAAGTGTCTGTAAAAACTTCCTCCTTTTCAACAGAAGATCAACCACTTTAGTTTAATAAATCAGACAAATCAAGAGTCATGTTAGCCTGGTCGACCATATTGTGGTCAAAATAAAGTAAAAAGATGTCACTTTGTCAAAATTAGGAGTTACAGATTGTCACTGCATCAACTGCAAATTGAGCACATTTTTCTGTCAAGTTCTGTCGGCTGTTGGTGTTTGGGAACAAGATTATTTCTACATTTTTGACAATGAAGGATCAATGTCACTTGCCACCATGACCTCTTGGAACACAGTAACTCAGTAGCACTTCTAATGCTTTGAGAACAGTAAAAAGTGATTGGACTACACAACTGTTGTTAACAGTGGTTAAATTATACAGTTGTAGTTAGTCAGCATATTATAAAAAACTTTGTGATTGTTTACCTAAAGTATTTTGAGCAGGAATAACTGTATCACCAGGTTTAAATTCAGTAACATCCTTTCCAATTTCAACAACCTTCCCAACACCCTCATTGCCTCCAATAGCAGGAAGCTTAGGTTTCAAAGGATAGGTTCCTGGAATTGGAAAAAAACAGTTTTTTTCATTAGTATTAATTAAGATTATGTAATGAACTCTAAAGTAAACCTTTCTTTAATGCTAAAATTTAGCAATTTTAGAAGAAAGCAGCTAAAACGAATGAGGAGTAGACTCCAGGTATTTTCAACCGCAGGATGAATTTCTAGGTGTAGGGATCATGGTTAAAGAAGACCTAGTAGAGGAGGTGATTGAAGTTAAAAGATTGGATGATAGAATGATGAAAATTGCAATGATGTGTGGAAGGGTGATTCTTCATGTCTTTCCTGTAAATGCTACACAATAGCAGGGCTTGACAAATCCCTGTCCAGTTGTCAGGGACAAGTAGATTTTGAGGTTGAGCAAGTAACTTTTCACAGTCACTTGCCTGATGGACAAGTGCTCAGACAAGGGCCCCAAGTATTCAAGCAAGAGGAAAGTTGTCCCGGGCAACCAAGTCAGTTCAAGTCTTTGTTGAGCCATGAACAGGGTATAGTATGCCTGAAGGGAAAAACAGGGAGCTTTTTGAGAAAGTATAAGATAATAATTATACATGATGTTCCTCAGGAGGATCTCTTGATGGTATCAGTAAATAACCGAACAGCATGACGAAAGAAGAGGTTTATTAACTATACTGTATATGAACAACTGTAGTCGCAACATATGGCAGACTATAACACAACAACTAAAACAGACAGGCACTGCTCACCTATGTGCACAAATGTCTGGTTAGCAAATGTCTGCAGGCACTAACAGCGTGCTGGCACTGCCACATTTGATCAACACAGGATGTTTTTGAGGATATGTTGGGATGTTTCAGGTTTGAAGTGAGAAAACAAGAAGGGGAAAACATGCAGGGACTGTGTAAAGAGAATAACCTGCATAGAGTTATGAACTCATATTATTAAAAGAGCCAGGAAAATGTCATCACAAATTATTTGTTGTGTAGAAGAGGAACTGCAAGGTGATACCAGAAGAGGCATGCTTAACTCAGCACAGATTGCTGCAAGCTAAGGTAAAGATCAGGGGAATAAAAAAAAGGATTTGGAAGAGCCAAGATAAGAAAATTAAAGTTTCGAAGCTATGATTCGACGGGAGGAGCTGCTTCGCCTTCGAGTAATTGTTTTACCA
>JAPEIX020072281.1:0-11001 GCA_026122405.2 Zoanthus sansibaricus | reverse complement strand
CATTTGCATAATGTTCCACTAGTAAGTTTAGCTTTTTTAATAGCGTTTTTAAAACTACTTATAGGCTCAAGATGTTTAAGCATTAATGTTAGTGTTGATGTTTGTTTTAATGCTTGTGTTGGTGTTACTACTAGTATTAGTGTACAAACACAAAATGGTGTTGTAGTTGGTGGTGGTATTGCTATTGATGCTGGTGTTAGTGTTAGTATAATTGTTAATATGAATGTTAGTGTTAGTTTTGGTGTTACTATCAGTATTAATGGACAAACACAAGATGGTGTTGGAGTTGCTGGTGGTATTGATATTGGTATGGGTATTGGTGTTGGTGTTAGTGTTAGCATAAATGTTAATATAAATGTTAGTGTTAGTGTTGGTGTTACTACTAGTATTAATGTACAAACAGAAGATGGTGTTGGAGTTGCTGGTGGTATTGGTGTAGGTGCCAGTGTTGATGTTGGGGTTAATCATAATGTCAGTTAGTCCTAATGCTAGTTCTAGTCCTATTGTATTAGTGTCACCATAGATACTAATGTAATGTTAATGTCAGTGTTATTGTTAATATCACTGTTGGTGTTAATATTAGTGTTAGTGCTAATGTGCTAGTGTTGGTGTTGCTAACGTTAATAAACTTATACACTAGTATTAGTGTTAACGTTTGCGTTAATGTCAGTGTCAGTGTCGGTATTGGTTTTGGTGTTGGTGCTGGTAATGGTAATGGTGTTGGTGTAGGTGCTGGTAATGGTGTTGGTGTTGGTGTTAATGTTAGTTAGTGCTAATGTTAGTTGAGTTACTGTTTGTTAGAAGCTCGTGTTTTCTTTTCTTTCCTTGGTGTTTTTAAATAGCAATCAGTAGCGTTTCTTTAAAACAAATTCTAATGCCGTGCACAGAGAAAAACAATAAAACTTTTTACCTTCGCAGTTTTTTCCTCTGAATTCTTTGGGACAAATACAGAAATAGGCACCGTTAACAAGTTTCACAAATATTCCTCCATTCTGGCATTGATTTAGGGTGTCCGCTGTAAGACAAATGAAAAGATGTATTAGAATAGCACACGGTGAACCATAAACTCCATTTAGGTTGTTTTTAATTTTAACCTGTAAGTTTTAAGATTCTGAAATTGATTTTAATTCAAATATTCCACAATATTGCCCATATAAGAAAATAATTACGCTTCTAAAAAAAGGGAAAAAACTTTTTTTTGAAAAGCAATCACGAAATTTTATCCTTGTTCGTAAATGCATCGTCGTGGTTGGTGCAGTTGGTTCTGGGGATCTCTGCCTTCCAGCCTCGAGGTCTCCGGTTGGATTCGAGATTTGAATGTTCTTAATTATTTATTATCTCTTAGCTTGTCAGCGTTCGCTGTGAGCTGTTCTGTATATATAGTGGGAGTGCTGAAGTCACAAATGTAGCAATTGACCATAAATGTAATAAATAGTCAAATAGTGACGTGGTTGAATCCAAGAAGTAGATAAAGTAAAAAAAAGAGTCACAACCAATACTTCTACTGTATTTCAAGTCATAATCATGCATCGTTTACCTCGCAGTTATTTATATTTGAGATTAATAAAATTTAAAGTCGCTAGAGGTTTTCAAAATTTGTTTTTTTGTTGGTTTTAAAGTATTTATAAACATCGGTATTCAGAGAAACACAATTTTATTTGATTCTTGCAATGTACAGAACAACAAGATTATGCTAGGTTCTCAATATTATGTGAATATTACTTTCATATACACAAATTACATGATCACTTATATATAAGCTATTTCTCGCCAATGATCAGCAGCGTTGTATTTCTCTCTGTATAATTAAGAAATTAAAATATCGCCGATGATCATCAGCGAGGTATATCTGTCTGTATAATAAAAAACCAAAATCTAGCCAAAGATCAGCAATTTGATACCTAATGAGTTTGTGTTTGATCAACACGCTAAAGAGACTTGCGAGTGCTCATTTTACAAAGCTGGTATCTCACCAGATGATTAGATTTTCGTGTCTTCATTATACAGACAGAACTACTTCGCCGCTACACTTTGGGGAAAAAAAGCGCTTCTTCATTATACATACAGAATTTTCGATTATCGGTCACCATTTTGTTTCCTTCATTGCATCTGATCATCGGAAAGATTTTCGTGCTTTTATTTGATATACAGAAAAAAATTATCTCGCTGATGATCATTAGCGAAATTTTGGTTCTTCTATTATACAGAGAAAAATACCTCTCCACCTTTCATCGGTATAATTATATATATGAAAAATTAAATTTCCACATGTATAAATATTTACATAAAATAGTTTCAATCTATATATTGAAGATGGTGTTACACAATTCAACTTTTACCGCGACTTTTTGCGCAACGATTCTGCGTTAAAAGTTGACTGTTGTGTAACATGGTATCGGAGCCAACTTTTCGCGGCAACGCGATGTCAGTTTTTGAAATGATTTCAAAAACATTTAACTCATAATGCCCCTGGTGTAATTTGCAGAATGCTGAATGCAGTACGCGACTACAGATTACAAGATCAGCGGAAGTAAATCCATGCAAGAATAAATCCAAACTCTAACCCTCTAGCTAACCATAAGCCTTACCCTGACCCTAAAATTACTCAACGAGAATGAAGGGAAAGTTTTTATGGCCGCAATCACAGAAACGTGATATATGTTTTTCTGCTGACCTAGTATACTGTAGTCGCGTTCTGCATTCAGCATTCTGCAAATTACACCCGCACATCAAAATAACACCAACTTTTAATGCAGCATCGTTGCCCGAAAAGTTGCGTTCAAAGTTGGATCGTGAAACACTACTTTAAACATTCATATAATGAATATATGTATTCCTATTTGATTAGAATAATTCTTTGTCTCTAGAGGCCTTCAAGATTTCGTTTGTTGTTGGTTTTAAAGTATTTATAAGCATCAAGGAATTGCAAAGTCTATCAATTGTTATTCCAATCAATGACTTCCAAACGAACTTGCACTGGTGTAGAAGAACACTGTTACTTGCATTGGACCATTATTGAAGCAATATTGGAGTGTTAACATCGCAACTTGCTACAAACTGAACTTTGGTTGTAAAAAACTTAATTAACTTTTTAATTATTTTAGGGGCTAGACCATTATCCGTTTTACCTGCATAATTGATTCATACGGTTGTGGTTGTACTTTTGTCATCTTGTGTTTCATTACATTCCAAACTTCATTGCCTTTTGGCAGAATTATTTAAACGATGTGTGTAATTTTTTTTAACTTTATGTTTTTATAGCATTTTAGGGGTTTTTTGGTGCTAATGTTGATAGGGACAGAAAAGACTTTTTTTAGTAACTGGCGTCTCGTGTTTTCATTATTCTTAAGTGGCCGGGCAGGTTTTTTTGAACATTTGAGGGACACATTACATTTACATTTTTGATCAATTATTACATTTGTGGTTTCAACATGGAGTTAAAGAATCTCGTTCACTTAACACTACAGAAACTGAAGATGAGCACTAGCTCATTGGGGTCACTTAACACTACAGAAACTGAAGATGAGCACTAGCTCATTGGGGTCACTTAACACTACAGAAACTGAAGATAAGCACTAGCTCATTGGGGTCACTTAACACTACAGAAACTGAAGATGAGCCGTTAGCTCATTGGGGTCACTTAACTAGTTCATTGGGGTTATACTTAACTCGTCCCTAAGAGATTTTTTAGTTTAGTATCACCAGCGGTTGGACTTTCCACCACGAGAACTTTTTGTAGCTGAATTAGCTGAAATGCTTTTCTTCACCTACATACATTGTTATCCTCTTTGTTTTATTAGTTGTTAGATACTTAATCAAATAGACCTTTGGCCCTATGCATTTCAAATTAATAGCTTACTTTTATTGATGAAGCGCGATCAGTTGGAGACATGCATCATTTAAAAGCACCGCACCAGGGCTAACGCTCTCTGATCAAATAAATTTTTATTTCAATCTTTCAGTTACTAAAGGTGACCGAAGTTTGAAGTAATGTCGCAGTGATCAGAGAAGACAGGTCTTCACTTGTTTTTAGCTTACTTATTGCTCGTCCTTATGGGATATAAAGTGGTACTGTGATGCAAATCGCAATTTTCCTATCGGAGTATCGAAGCCATTTTGAAACATGCTGTTTACCATTTTCAAATTCCTCTTTTTGTTCCAGATATTTTCAATAATATCGCATTTCTGGCCTCCTTTGGTATTTCATTTTGACATTTGCAAATGGTGCCTCATATGCAAGATCCAGCAAGCATTTAACTATGTTACCTCAAGTTTATGGTCTCATTTCATGTTTTGCAAGCTGAAAATCCAGTGGGTAGGGAACTGGAAATGAGTGAGTTGCCGCGGGAGCATAATCTATATAGCAGTAAGTGTGTTTTTACTGTAGAACCTAAGCCTAAAAAGTTTCAATGGTCTGTGCTGCAAATTAACCGAGATACTTGAAATAAAATTGGGTCAAGTGTATGACGTCATCAGACGTCATTTACATATTTTACAGATTTTTCAAACTTTATTATCTCCAGAACTATATAATGCAGATATTTGCAAATGGTAAAAGGCAATTTTATTCTTTCATGTGATATACCTAAAAGATAAAAGGGTTAAAATTTGATCATAGTACACTACAAGTGACTCGTAACTCAATTGTTGTCGAGTTTAAATCATTGTATATTGACTGAATCTGTATAATACCAAAACTTTAGAATTAGCTTAATTCATTGGCAAACTTAGGGATGTGATCTAGTAGCGTTGGCATTTAGATGCATGACCTTGCTTTACTGTTCCAAGGTAACGTTCAACATTAATAAACTGAACACATTGAAAGTCTAACTGATATGTAAGTCATTATCTACTCACAATGAGGGTAGACATGAGACACATGGACCAATGGCCGAACTGGGACAGGAACTGGTCGAGGTACATACTTGATTGCTAAAACTGGAAATGGCTTCGGAACAAAACGAATTCGTTCGTGCTGGTGAAACGAGGGAGTGATGATTCCATGGTGTTGTGGTCCATCAGGCTCCAAGAATTGACGTCTGTGACTCTTTTTAACCTTCGCTTTGTATGGTTGACTGAATTCCTCTAACAAGACAACGTGGGGCTCACTAGAAAATTGTTCACCAGGTTTACTGCCATTGTTACCTCCTGGAATATGATCTTCCAAGTTATGTGCAATGTTTTTGTTCTTTAATCTTTTTTGAGGC
This sequence comes from Zoanthus sansibaricus, assembly GCA_026122405.2. NCBI lineage: Eukaryota > Metazoa > Cnidaria > Anthozoa > Zoantharia > Zoanthidae > Zoanthus > Zoanthus sansibaricus. Next base: position 5,794 of record JAPEIX020072281.1, on the reverse strand, counting down.
CCAGAAATTAACTCTTTGTGACTTCTGAAGTAATTTTCACTTTTGTTATTGGGGTCTGTCAAGTTATTTTGTCTAACGAAGCCGCAAACATAACTAAAGTAGTATTGTGTGATAAGAGCCAAAACAATCCATAGCCGTCCTATCCGAAACAAAAACATTTTAAGGTTTGTTTTGATTTATCCAGCCATGTTTATACTTAAAAGTTATGAATATTTTATGGTTAGTTATGAGAAATACAGGCTTCTGGTGGCCAGTGCACTTAAGAAAGCAATTAATAAACTCTGCCTTTCGCAGAAGTTAGAAATAAAAAACAAGTTACCGTATATAGCTTGAAAACGTTACTTCAAGATCAAATTAAGCGATCTTAAATTCCCCAATATTATAATGGCTGTTTAGTCTTTACCCTAAAGAATGAAGGAATGGTTACGTTGCTTAGTGAATGAGGTAATTAAGCAATCTAGACTGACATGCTTAGGACGTGAGCTGAACAACTAAAACACTCGACAATCAAATAACTTTTTTTGCCTGCAGGTTATATAAGAAATTATGTCGGCCAGGCCAAATAGATCTATTATAAAATGAAAAAGCGTTAAACAACACTAAACTTTTAAAAATCATCTCGTAATCTTCTTATAAAATAATAGTGATTTGATTAGCAAGTGGTCGGGATGTAACTAATAAGATAAAGACGTAAACTATTAAAAGTAATATTTCTTTGTTAATTTTCTCAATAAATTTGACACCTTGAAAAATTAGTTAGAGCTATCAAATATGAATCATAAGGATATCCGCCATTATCGCAAGTCAAACAATAGTGCACCTGCTATAATTTCTACCGTGGCTGAAAGGACCAGAAAATATTGGAGTAATAATGACTTGTGGTCAAATTTTTTAACTCAATTCTTCTCGATCGACACTACTTTCTATTCAATTTCATTTATAATCAATATTTGACAAATTCATGGTGGTTAAGATTTCAAAATACAAATATGATTTGAAACAATAAAAGGACTTGAGCAACCCAATGTGTGCTGATGCTATCCGACTCTTTAGTTTAAGTCCCATTGATAAGTCCCATTGAGGGGGGAAGAGTTGTCCCGCGTAGACAAGTGTGACCCCCATTCCAAGCCACTCTGAGCAAGCACTACTTACATTTCCCTATAACTCAATACAATTGTTAATCTAATCCAAACCACGCGAAATGTCTGTGCAAAATAAATTTATTGATTAGCCATAAAACACTTTACGGCCTTTAGGAGCATTAGGAAAAATTTGTAATACTGTATGTTAGTTATCTCAGTCCTAAATCAAAGATTTTAAGGAATTTAGCTAGCATTTGATGTAAAAGTTTCTACAAAATAAAAAAAATAGACCATACATATATACGAGTAAACTTTAGTATATTTAAAATTTTTTAAAAGACACAGATGTTCCCACTCGTCATCCGTTTTCATAAAAAAATTGTAAATCCTAACATAGCATTATTTTTTTTTGCTGCTGTCTTCAATTTTTGACAATCAAAAACCACAGTTTACATCTCCTTTATGTATCAGATCTGTAATAACTCAAGCCAAAAACCACAATGGATAAAGAAAAAAAACATTTTAAGCCACATTAAAAGCATGAGATGATTTATACTGATATGCATATATGTATGTACAGGATTAAAGTTTGCTCTACTGTCAAAATCACATAAAATTCATTCCTATTTTTTAGTTTAAACTATTACAGAAAGTTAAGACTCTTGTCAAACTGACATGAGCAATTTTTTTCTTTTCATTAGATTATGTAAACGTTAACAGTAACTAGGCAAAGAGTTATTTTAAGATTTCGTTAAACCTATTATTGCTATTTTAATGATTTCTAGTTAAAGCTTAGTTAGCGTTGATTACATTCTAAGCACAAAATTCTTCACAACAAGATTTCACAGTTTTGTAAAGCCAATTCATCAGGTTTTTCATTAACGAGTTAAAAAATACTAGTGTTGTTGCTTTGACAACTTATAGATACAAGATGTCAGCGCAAAATAGTAAATACAAGTTCCGTAATGGCCGTCAGAAAGAACCTCACTCCTCATTTCACTGTTTTAGTTTCTGTTGCAGTCTTTACTTTCGTCTCTGCCAATGTAGTCGCTTCTCAATCTTGGACCTTGAATTAATCAGAGAAAACAAGAATTAGTATATATATACCGAAGACAGCCATTTTCAGTTCAGCGAAGACTACTTCATCATAACAAGAATTTTGAAATTAATTTTCACATGCTGAATTCTCTCGCTCATCTATCATAATGGAATAGTACTAGTATAGCTAATGCATCTAAAAACATCAATTTTAACTAGGGAGCAATAATATTATTCTTGACTTGGAGCAAAACGCTAGCCGCTCCTGTCTGTGTCTCCTGTCTACCCCAATTGACGGTAAATATAATATTTATTTTACTAAAAACGTTTAAAAGGCAAAGTAATTCTTATGCATATGTATGAATGTATGGAGAGATTTCAAGAACCTGTCTATATATTTATCTTATATACATACTGACATTTTCTTATAATCAGCAATTAGACCTCGAGGACGAATGGACTACGAGTCAATAGCTATGCAAACTCGTAGTCCATGAGGCCGAGAAGTCTAACAGTTTTAGTATAAACCTACCAATCGGTCAAAAAAAGTTGTACAAATTAAATTATCGATATTACATCCTCTGATATTATTGTAAAACGGGGCTCATTACTATTTTGATCAGCCATTTTTTCTCTACAAGTAGGCTATCACAAATAGACCTCTATATTAGTAGAGTAGCCCATCAGAATGCAGGATGCGTGTTAGACCGTTAGTGGGTATATACTAAAAACTCACTAACCTAAAAACATTTTCAGGCAATCACAGAAACGAAGCGATTTTCTCACACCTGCGAAAAGCGTTTTGTCCAGTCACAAAGCGCCACCCTCAAGGCAAATTGTAATTTTGGCAGCTTGCCTCTTTCGTTCATAAAATAATTTTGGTGGTCTCAAGCTTCTGTAGTTTTTATTTCAAATATTTCATGCGTTTTGACTCCCTTGGATGGGTGAAAAAGAAAATTGATTTGTGTCGTAAACATGTCTTTAATTCTGAGTTAAAAAATAAAGTGTCACCAGTAAATGTATATGCGGCAAGTGTGCAAAGTGCTCTGGCCGAATGTGAATCTTTATTCATGAAAGGTTCAAGCTCAGTGCGTTTATCGAGAGTATTTAGTGAATTATCGCAGTTTTCCACGGAGGGCATTTTAACATTACAGTATGCTAAATAAGTCTCCGAACTCCGCAACAGATAAGTCATTTTTGTCAAGCTGCAGTTACAAATGCATAAAGCTTTTTTTACTTAAGCGTTCTTTTCCTTCTCACCAGTCCCCCAGCTTCTCCTCACCCCTATGCCTTTGCTACGCAGGATAAGCAGCCTTTATTACACGATAAATGGTATTGACGTGTACATTGCTTTAGGCTTTTTGTAACAAGGAGCTCTGAATATCAAGACGTACTTTATTGTCTGGTCTATACAAACCTTTTCGAGTGTTGAACACAGTTTCCATTTTGACAATAATTTGGCGGCTGGCAGTCGGTACAGCTAGTGCTAGGAACTGTGAAGAAAATTTTTAACAAGATATTAGATTGTAATAAAAAATACTTGTTTGTCTTCAACATTTACTACCTAACTCGAAATGATCTTCAATGTTTTTCATCAAGGAATGATTGTACCTTGATATTTTAAAAAATGAAGCAGTAGTGTTATGTGGTTGACCTAATCCGATTGCATGCACGCGCATTAGAGATGAGAGCACGGTCGGCTGGTTGTGTTTTTGAACACGTACGTGCAGCAACTGACAGCTGAAGTTGAATTGCTCAATAAAGAATAAAGTTGTAATGTTTTATTTCAATTAGACAAAATATTACATTAATTATTAAGACGAAAAAAGTCACAAAAATGAAGTTAAGGAATGAATGTCCATTCATGTAAAAGTCGTCCATTATAAATGGTATCTGAGTTTAGAATACTGGCATACTTGTACGGGTTACATTCGTCGAACAGCTAACTTATCCTATAGACAATTACTAGCTTTGAATTCTGTGGAGGAATTCCGAAACTTTTAGGGCGGAAATGCTTGTCCAATTTTTTTAGAGATCAAAGTTCATGGACTTTGTACCGCTTAGGGTGCTACTTTATTTACTTAGCTCCAGCAAAATTTTAGAAGCTTAATTGCCTGATTTTTACAAAAAAAGGAAGATTAACGTCAGCTAAAAACGTTGAGGTCAGGTAAAGGGTGTTTTGAGCTAAGCTACCTTAACATTGAAACTGAAACTGGATTGGATCACAAAACAGCACACATGCATTAGATAAACACATACAAAACACACTTATAGACTCAAATAACAGCAATCAGAGAAAAATGAAGAAAGAGAGAGAGAGAGTAAAGAAGGAGGTAAATATTCAATATTGAAGATTGAAATGTTTGAGGACTTAAGGGAGATATCAAAAGAATTCCACAGCATTGGTCCTTGATATCTAATGTTGAATATGCTTTAGTACAAAACCTACTAACGGTCTAACACGCATCCTGCATTCTGATTGGCTACCCTACTAAAGGTCTATTTATCATAATCTACCAGTAGAGAAAAGATGGCAGATCAAAAAAGTAACAAACCCTGTTACGCTATAATATCAGAGGATTTCACTGATAATTTAATCTGTGCATCCTTCTTTTTAATTCTTATTTCTTGACCTTTTATTTTGCATTTGAAGATTGAAACGCTTGATGACTAAACTGAGATAGGAAGAAACTTCCATATCAATGGTCATTGATATCTAATGTTGACTAAGCCACAGTTTGTTCTGGGTTTGTTTTACACTTGAAGTATAAAATGCTTCAGGACTTAAGTGAGATAGCAAAATAATTCCACAGCATTGGTCCTTGATATCTAATGTTTAATAAGCCTTAGTTTGTTCTGGGTTTAGCAGGAGAGTAATAACAATTAGGAGATAGTCTCTTGTGCTAGTGTGTACCTGGCCGGGTTAACAGACTGATGCGAAAAGAAAAATTGAAATTGCTTTGCAAAATATGGTTATTGAAGTTAGACATAAATGTTTCTGTGCTGATTTTAACCAGATCATATCGTTTCACTAGTTCCAAGATTTAAAAAGAGGATTAGTGTGTTCATTGTAAGTAGAAAAATAATAATGCGCACAGTACGTTTCTGTTGAAGAACAAGGGGTTACCGATAGATTCATATGTATGGCCTCAGGCATTGATGGAATATGTTAAAAAAAGATACATAAAGAAATAGTATAAATTAATAAGTGTACTTAAGCCAAAAAATATCTAATTTGAAGATTAAGCCAATGTCTCACTTAACTTTTGTGTTTGCATGTACGCTTTTGGACGATAACTACACTGATATGTTTTGACAAGCATTCCGCCCCAAAAAGTTTGAATTCAATCCCTTATATTTTAACTTCGAAAATTTTGTTATAGTAGGCATGTCACGTTTAGAGCATTGTCCGCTTACCAATGCATGTCTGTCCGCTTCCAACATATGGCTGCATACATATACAAAGATTGCCTTGACAGAGGGCATGGGGACTACAGTATTCGCATTCATCTGCTGAATACATTACAGATATCAGACTAATGATAAGTTGTTAATACAGGCACATAAATATTCTACATGCGAGATTCTTAAACAATTAGCAAAATAATACATTTACTACTACTACTACTACTACTACTACTACTACTACTACTACTACAACCGCTACTATTACT
>JAPEIX020072203.1:0-11001 GCA_026122405.2 Zoanthus sansibaricus | reverse complement strand
CTGTCATGTGAAAAGTCTCCGTCCACCTTTGAGTGGTAAAGATGGTGTCCCCAATTAGTAGGCCTTTGGCCGGCTAACTAAGACATCTAAATAAAGTTGTTATTATTATATTATTATTATATTCTCAGTACCCTCATAGCCTGGTGGAAATCAAGACAATAATTTGGGAGAGTTCGAGAGCAGAGCAGTGACAACCCACTTAGAGTTCTGGGGCTCGTATTAATTTCCTTTCTTTCTATAATTTAACATTTTTAAAAGGACTGAGATCGAAGGAAACAGTTTGTTTTGTGGTCCCGAGACCGCCGATGAAACATGGCCGTCGAGGGACCACAAAACATACTGCTTTCCCGAGGTTAAAGTCAATAAGCGTTTTGTTATATACCAAGTATCAAAGAAGAACGAAAAGTAGCTTTTAAAAACATTTTTATTATCCAAACTTGTATTTTGTCAACCTTTGAAATCACACTGAATTACAATTAACTTCCGGTTTTGTTATTTAGCAGTCCATAACATATTGTTGCCCGCTGAGCGCGTGATTGCCGGAAAACAGCGAAAGCTTGCTCACGTGCACGTGATGTCCTCTCGTCCAATAGGAGTACGAGAAAAATGGACTTTGATATTTTGTGTATAACAAAGTGATTTGTATCCCACTGATTTTTCAGAAAAACACTATGGTGGCTATAAAGATTTACTGCTTAAAGAGAATCGGAGTACTTATTTTTACTAAGTAATCTCAGTTCGAAAGATTATATTATCATTCAAGATCATTTAAGTTAGTGGGTTTGGTTGGCGCATTTGTTAAGATCTCTGTCTTCCGACCACAAGGTACCCAGTACCGGCTCTGCCGAGATTTGAATATTTGAGTGACATTCTTTCCCCTCACGAGATTTTGTTTTGTTTTAGATATTGGCAACAAAAAAGAGTCACCACAAGAAATCGTTCAAAAAGACTTGGAAGATGTAAAAAGTAAATAATGAGTTTAAAAAATGACACATTAGACAAACTAGATTTACTGAATATTGCTTCCGACAGTCTGCTGTAAAGGTGATCCTGCAAGAGCACAGCAACTGCATGGTAGATCTGCAACATGAACTTGGTGCTGAGAACACGTCTGCTGTTGAAGCAGCTGGACTTCTTTGGCTTATCCACAAAAATCGAGACAAAAATAATTTTCTCAAGTTTATCTCTTGCCGTGAGTCAAAATGAGAAAATCTAAGGACGCTCCTCTTTGTTATAGCTTTCCTCCAAGCTATGAATATTTGCGACAATCTGTTCTTCTGCATGTGATGGCAAAAAAGTAAAAACAATTTTTTTAAAAACGTTGTGACCTTTCAAAGACACTTTGCTTAAAGATGATCTTGTTAAATGTTTCTTAGCATCGTTGGAAAGGGAGGCGTATATATTGCATGTCTGCCGCTTTAGATGTATCATGGTTGTAGTTTCTAGAGTTTAAATGTGGAATTTTTGAAAAGCTGTATTCTGAGAAAGGTCTTCAGAGTATGAACTTGCAAGGAGCGAAAAGTATTTATCTTTGAGATAAACATAGTTTGAATATTTTTCTGTTCGGCTAATAAATGGTTGATTTACAATAAAATCGCGATCAAAAAATGTGTAGCTTAAAAAGCTAACTTGCTCTACGATGTAATAAATCAAACACGAGGAGTGTTTCCTCCGATTTGAAACACGGAGAAGTTAGTTGAAAAAAAAACGAGGCAAAGCCGAGTTTTTTTTAACCAACTTCAAGTTGTTTCAAATCTAGAGGAAACACTCTTTGGAGTGTTTGATATTACTTCTCAAACAAATGATTAACTGTCTAGAAAACGAAGAAATAAAATTGCCAAAATCTATGCAAATTGGGAAACGATTTCAAAACACGGTTACGCTTGTGAGTTTCTTTGTTTAAAGTTGATGAATTATTAATGAGTTTGAGAAAATCAGATGAAAGTCTAGAGCAGTCTAGTTGCAGAAGAACAACGTAAAATAATGAAAATACATTGGTCAGTAATGCGTCATTGTGCATAACTTTCAATTGTGTAAGGCTTTTTAACAATTAGATTTCGAGAGCGATGCACTAATAAGTCAATAGTCCATAAGGCCGTTCGTGGCCCGCTTCTTTCATCACTTCAATCGTCTTCCATAAGACGTGGTTGCGACTCGAATTCATCTTCATGATCATCACCACAAACATCTTTCTTCCTTGTGGCACTCCACCACTTCGCAAGTACTACTCCTCCCGTGGAGAGTAGGACAAAAAAGCCCCCACAGAGAGTGAGTGTGGTTGGGTGCTCGTCAAACACTACAACATCAAACATAAAGGCAAACACGATGTCTACATTTCTCATGAGTGCTGCGGGAGCGGCATTTTCCAGTTGAAGACCGCGGTTTAAACACAGACTGCCAAAGACGCCACTCAGACCTTAACAAAGGAAGTGCATCAGTGTTTGCTATAATATTCAGTAATAATAATAATACGAATCGTAATCATATCGTTGAATTTCCTTATAAGGTCACTCAGACTATACAGTGAATCTTTCAGTTCAAAATTGATTAAACTAGATTTAATCTACTACAGTGGAACCTCGATTTAACGAAGTCGCTGGGGACCTACCAAATTTGTTCGTTAAATCGAGGTTCCACTGTACCAGCAAAGACTTTTGTTGTACCAGTTTTCTTAGACTAAACCTTGAACCGTTTTCTTCTATTCTACCGAATCCTAGACCCAAAACTTAAATTTTCAAGAAAGTTTTTATTATATTCCTAGTAGTAAAGCCTCGAAAGATGTCGTCCTATTCCTAGAGTATAACCTCAAGAACTTGTACTGAATCCAAGCAACCTTTTACCAATCCCAAGAAACAAACTTAAAGTAGTTTTTGCTAATTCCAAGAAACAACCTTCAGATGTTTTCTTACCAATTTCTAGAAACAACCCTTAAATACAGTTTCTTACAAAATCCTAAAAATTATCCTAAAGACGTGTTTTTACAATTCCTAGAAACAACCTTCAGTGAAGTTTTCTCGTCGACTTAAAACGCTAACCTCATCAATTTTTGAAATAACACCTATTAAATACCGTATTTTGCCGTGTATAAGTAGACCCTTAAAGTCGATGTAGGCGAATCTTTGTTGACGTCATTGTTTACATTCTGCCTCATTAGCGTACAACTCTAGGCAGCTAACGAACAAAGATAAATAAGATTCGAGTCTAACGCTGTTCAAGCAGTTTCTAAAAAATAGGCTGTTCCCTGAAAATACTTGAAACAGCTGGGTGGCAAAACCGTTAATATTCTCTGTAAAAGCTCCATTAGATCACAGGAACAGTGTTAAGCATATCACCCTCATATTTTTTTACAAAACACTCTCAATATACATGCAGTGCTTCAGTTTTTGTAACCATAGTAGAAACTGGCGCACATGTGCTAATGAAGAGGAAAATGTAAACAAAGATCCGCCTATGGCATGGGATTATCAGAGCTTTCAGAACAAGCCAGCGACCGCCGTGGGATTATGTAACTGCTAAGCAACGCTCATTGACAGCTGTGAACGGGTGATAAAGATTGTAATAAGTAAAAACAATTTTGAATTGCTAACTCCTGCATTTAACTGTCACTTTTATGGCCTGAATGACCTTCATTTTATTTGTTTACACTGAAACAAAACCTCAAAAGTTACAACACTTAGAGTGAATATTTTTTTATCGTATTATCATGAAGAAAATTCAAACAAATTTTGAAATTTTAAAATGCTACCGGTGTATAGGTAGAGGTCAATTTTTGGTAGTCAGAATCTTGACTTATACACCAGAAAATACGGAAATTAAAAAAAGATAACAGAGACCTTTAGAGACGGACGTACCATTTCTAATATTTGAGGGGGGAGGGGGGGGGCAGGGGTTGGGCATTTTTTTGGATCAGAGCGCTGCAATATTTTTTTTCTGCCATCCGATTGCAGAGTTTTTTTAAAGAAATGTTTTTCAAGCTTAAAGCTGCGCTCGAATTTTTTTGGGGTATTTGTCCAATAAACGCCACCCCCTTTCCCTATTCAAATATCTAATGATCCCTCTTTTATTTACGCGTTTTGAGACAGAAACTCCTTCACGCTTACTTACCAACCCCTAGAAGAAACCATCTGCTGGAGCCACAAACAGGCAAGACGGGTTTCTGTATGACAACCATTGGAATCACTGACAGCACTGCACTAACCCAACCGAAATAGAACACGTTGGTATAGAAACTGACGTATCGCCCTCCTTTTCGAACCATGACGAATGTTATTGCTTGGACAATGGCGCCAATCAACGCCACCAAATAACCGATAAGACGTTGACTTTCGGTCAGGTGACTTCTTCCTAAATTGAAAAAATCATTAACATGGTAATGGGGCTTGGAAGGTCAGTACTCCCTATACGTCGTACTTTTGGGAGTCAAAATTGGCAATTTAGTATTTGGTGTTTTAGGAGTTTTCAAAGAAAAATCAGATTTTTTTTATTGAAACGGTAGTTTTTAGGGTCGAAGATTTTTACAATTTGGTATTTTTAAAAATATATTCTCACATTTCCCAGCGAACAGTTTCTCGAAGACCATCTCTCCCGGTAATAAGGAAAACAAACTCCAGAAGTCGGGGAAACAAGTATTCAGTCGTTTTGATAATTGCCAACGCGACAGCCGAGCGAAGACGCGAGGCTGGCAAGGCGGCAGCATTATAGAGCCGTGCGAAAGTATTGTGCAGGAGGAAAAAATCTCGAGTGATCCAGATAAAGGTAAGTAATGTAAGATTTTATGATGTAATGCCAAAGAGGCTTTTTGTCTTCGAATGGACTGACCACAGTGCGTTAAACTTGTGACGTAAAGGCAGCATGGTGAACAAAAAGCGACTAATTCAGTTCATGCAATAACATTTTATAAAACAAGTTTGCCAATAAAGACAAAATTTCAATATGCAAAACAAAATTTTACGATAAAAGTTTGCATGTTCGTATGGTTTTTTACGTAAAGCACATACTGAGATATTTTGGTTTCTTTTTGTTTCCAAATAGTAAAATGAGAGCACCAGTTCTCAGTGCTTTGACAACAGCTCCTCATGCTTTTGTCTTGCCCGTTGGCACTTAGCGATAGCTATTACTAGTATGAAGTATAAATAAAAATCAAGTATCGTTAATTCATACGCATGAGCGCTAAAGTCAAAGAAGCTTTAGTAGCGGTCATGTTACTAGCTTGAATCTACAATAAATACGAGTGAGTCTAAATGGTAGTGACCATGGACAGCTGTTTCGGTGCGTGGCGTTGCGCCTGAACGGACTGGATCTTATTGGGATGCATTCGGGGAAGAAGAAGAAGAAGCGGAATATTAAATATAGAATATGTCTTTTGAATTAGTTTGAATATTTGAGAATTTAGTTTGAACACCGAATTTTGAAGTTTGAATATTGAATGTGGAGGTTTGAATACTGAATATCGATTTTGAAATATTCCTCTTCTACCCCCGAATGCATTGGTATAGATAACAGTCTCAGGTTCCCACAGGAGATAATACGCAACAGTGAAAGAGTAATGCTTGTGGGATGTTTGTTGAAATTAAATGATGATCATCAAGTTGTTCTTATAGTTCTATTGTTAGTTTTCTTTTGCTTTTTTCTGAATGATAATTTTTCAATGATATATTTCTTCTCACTCACCAATCTAAATATATTAGTTGCACTGACAATGGCAGTAGTACTGCCGAAACATGTTTGCCATTAAAAAAGTCGTGTTTTTTATCATGTGTTTTGTTAATTTTTTGCTATGTAGACCTTTTGGCAATCATCAAGTACGATTCATCAGCATGGCATAACTAACACACATTCTCAGGGAAAAAATCAAAGATAGAAAGCGTAATGCTTATGAGATGAGATATTGCTATATTGATAAACATCAAGCCGTAAGGTTTGAAGGATAAACTGAGATGCGTGCATCTTTGATGATAGTATCAATGTAGTTTAGTTATTAAACCTAGAGAGTTGACTTGGCCTTTAATTAGTATAGACGCTTTTTTTATAAGAACCAGTACATTTTGCCGAGGCTTGTTCTTAATTCTTTGGATGTTTTAGTCTCAATTTGTTCTTAATTTGTTCTTATTTCTGTGAGCGGTTTGAAATAATGAAAAATATCGAAACAAAAAGATAAGACATTGAAAAACAGTGCTGATCGTCTGAGGAACTTTTAGTATTACATGAATATGTGTCATATCATTTGGGACAATAGTAGATATACTAAATGTGAAACGGTGCTTCTGCGTTTTTACTGCGAACATTGCGAACGTAAATTACAAGATTCAGTAAAGTTTCAACTAGAAAAATTTTCACTATTTTCAGCCTCAGCCTGAGCTTGTTCTTAAACTGTTCTAAATTTCCGGCCAATCTGAGCCTCATTATTCTTATAAAGTTGTTCTTATAAAATGAAAAGCGTGTACATTTTGCAGACCCTTCGATTACTGCTAGGGCCCCCCTTCCCCCCTTCCTGCTACGAGTTTATATTTGTTTGGCTGGCCTTTGCTCGTTTAGTCGCACCGTGTGAGACCAATATTCTATGAACTATGATATTTAGTAGTTAAAAAAAAAACAGTTTTAGGGCCACATTACAAAGTGATCAAAGTGATTCAATCTGAATCTCCAATCAAAACATTCCAGATTTATTTCGCAAAAAATCTTATCCAATCAGAATAGCCAAACGACTAAAACTTTTCATCCAATCACAAACAGCGTGTAAAAACAAAGCGCGCGTAGATTGACTTTTCAAACTTTTGACATTTCAGATCCGTAATAAATTTATTTCAATTTACCGATTGGATTTCTCATTGAGGCTAGAAAAATGTAAAATTTGTATTAGTGGACAATATTTTAAAAGAATCATTGGAAGGACGCTGCCAAGATTTCGAACGTCAGCTTTGTAACAATTGTTTTTTAAAATGGGGTTTACCAGCCATTTTCTTTGGATTGCATATGTTACCATTCTAATTTTGCTATAGTTTATACTTAAGTTATATTATTTAGAATGGCTTTCGGTTTTAAAGTTTAAGATTTTTAAAACTGTATTTAAGTTAAAGAAACCGCTAAACCTAAAACTTTTAAATAAATAAACTGCTTTGAAGAATTCAATGAAGAATTCAATGAAGAGACGCACTCTTCTATTCATTTCACTTCACTGAGCTTGATTTTTTTTTCATTTCGTCAGCAACGCCTGCGAAAATACCACACACGTTTTTTTAACTGTAGTATTTACATGCCCACGAGAGTATATTATTTTATTGTTTTGAATACATGCATAACAAACAAAAGAGATGAATTACATTGTTTACATTTTAGGTTCTATAGAAAATAGTTCTAAATATTAAAAATTTGCTTTAGGTTGTGATTTCTTAATTATCACAGGAACTCGCCCATAGAAGAAATGGGGAACTTTACTTTCTAACACATATACCATCGATGATGTATGAAAATATTGAAACAATCTATTCATTGGGACAAAATTCCTCTCTTACCTGTGTTACCGAAAATGAAAGTTGGTCTCGCAATGAGAACGATTCCAGTTAAGCAGATGAATGTTGCTGTAGCCTGCACTTTACTCCATGTCTCTTTAAGGAAGAAGTAAGCAATCACTGCTGTAAAAATAGGAGTCGTTGAAATGATAACAGTCGCATCGCCGAGCGGAAGCATCGTGAACGCGCCGTAAATGGCCGAAATCGAAGCGAAATTTACTGCGCCAAACAGCAGTAGATATGGTCGCCTTTTTCTTTCTCCCAGAATGTTCACTCGAGCATATATAGCTGGCGGTTGTACCATCATTGTTTGTATGACAAGACGAACGAAGATAATTTGAAAGGCGGGAATATCACTGTTTGATAACTTTACGAAGAGAGACGCAAGTGCAAACAGAACGCCGGATGCGGCAGTTAATGCCAAACCAACGCCAGCCTTTAATCTGTACCCTTTGATTTTTTTCAGTAATGGTTCATTTTCCGTTGTTACTCGTTCTCTTTCAACCTCGCTTAGAATCTCATTAAAAGAAGAAAAGGCTCTAAAACTTTCACAGTCTCTTAAGCGCCTTCCACGTTCATGGCGCTCCGAAAAGTGCTTTTCAGTGCTATGTTCTTGCGATTTAAGACTTTCGTACGAATATTTTCTCCATTGTGGCGTGGAGAAAGGGGAACACATCTTCAGTAATGTCAGTTAAACCACAATTCGCTCAGCAGTGTACGTGCCTTAAGTTTTGGTTAATAATGATGAAAGAAGCCTCAAATGTTCTTTTCCGACGTCACTAACACTCACTTGACTAAACCACGCCTTACTAAGTTTTTTTTATTACAAATTTCTAACTAATCAATGGCTAACAATAAATTTATTTAGGTCTTAATGATTTAGTTTTTTTTATACTAAGGTCCATATACTTTTTTTTTTAATATAAGAACCTTTATAAGAACGTCAGGCTGAAAGCCAGCGGTCAAAATATAGGAACATGCTAAGAACGCACCCGAGGCTGAGAAATGGCCAAGAACTTTATTTTGTTACTTTATTGCTGGAAATCATAGAATCAGCAGCAAATAGTCGATTGTGCAACATTGCTTGCAATTAGAGTAAAATACATAAACATTTTACGAGAACAATTTGCAGGGCTCATTATTTTCTGTTTTTGTAAATCAATTATCGAAGCCTGTATCTTAGATACACATTTAGTGTCTGGACAGCAGCCAGTGACTAAATTTTGTTTGATAAACTAAAGTAAATTTTTCCGAGCCTAAAAGCGTGCACACTAGTTAACTACAAGTATTACGAACGTTTTTAAGAACATATGAGGCTAAAATCTCCATGGCCAAGATATTTAAGAACATTCAGCCTCGGCCTAAAAATAAGACGTTCTTATAAAAAAAATTGAGGAGAGGACTAAGAATTGGCTCTAAGGTTGATTTTGTTAAAGAAGGTGATTAATAAGATCAGCCAAACTTATAAGCACGCATGTGAGATGTGAGGCGTCCTTCAGTTTTCCTCAAAAAATTGAGTAGATCCGGCTTGTAAGATTACCCCTTCAAAACTGGTACTGTGCACTGCTTTACTGGTACATTGGCAGTACACTGTGGTACTAATCTAAGGACTATTAAATTCTTTATCGCCTATTTAAAAATGCAAAAGGTTTCAATGTAATCACGAACAGCAGAAACGATTAGTTTAACAATGGTCAAACATAGCCAGCATAGTATTGGGCAAATTTAAAACAATGTAATGCTCATCCGGGCTATATACGATTCATGTACAGTGAAAACTAACTGAAAACATACGGTTTTGAACGAAAATCTAAACTGCAAAAGTTTTAGTTCTTTAAGAAAGAACTAACACTCGAAATATTAATTTTTTCACTACTTACGGTGAAGAATGAAAAATTTTCCACTTTGGGTTGTCTGATTTACATTTTGTGAAAAGGTTGGCCAAATCATTTAAGCCCCGAGCATCTGCACCACCCGTTGAAACAAAGCGCCGCTCAACTACATGAAGAGCTAGTGAACATAACTCTTAGAAGAATAAGAAAACGTGGAAAAAGTTTTTTAGCATCCCGCAAAATTGGGTGTACGATGAAGTGCTGTGTCCGTCTCGATATTTTAGCGTGCAGTTTTCAAAACCGTCACGGCAAGTTGCTGTCCTAAGAAAATCCTCAAATCGCAAAACTTTTATAAATATCTAAGAAGTTAGTACCTCTTATGTATAATGAAAACCCCAAAATGTTCAAAAATGGACAAAAAATTTGTTTTTCTACAGAGGAAGGAGGCGGCCCAGAGTGTTGTTAAGAAAAGATAAACGCACGCGCAAGGAAACCAAAAATATGTCATAATGTAGATTGCTATGGACATAATGAATACGGTCTTCCATTAGCGTTTCAGTTTAAACTGTGTTTGTTGCTACTTCCTATTTTCGAAAAAGCGAAATTGGGGAATGAGAGATCAACATGGGCCAAAGTCTTTCGAACTCTTCAACTGACTTGACGGGGACAAGACGACCAGACGGAGAGGGTAACGTTAAGACAAGGAAAAAAATTATTGTGAACGTTCCTGGAGAAAATGGTTTCTATAGCTACACAGACAAAAAGACAAAACAGCAAAAACTGGGCATTAATCACCACAACCAAGAGACTTATATACCAAACTCAGTTTGCGAACCTGAGGGCATTCGTTTCTGCTTTCAACGGCAATATCAAAATATGATAGATGCTGCATCGATTACTTCTGATGATTCATCGTCATCATCAACGTCCACTGCATATCCATCATCCAGCAGCGATAGTGGTTGCTACAGCCCGCTGAGTACAGACGTGGAGTCCAGACCGTCCTCTGCTGCCTCCAGAAAGACTTGCAGTGGTGAGAGATTCGAGCGACATAATTCCAGTAAACCATCTCGATTTTTGTCGAGAACTGCATATCACCATTATCTGATGCAGCCAAGTATACGAATTGGGAAAGATGAAGAGCTTTTCACACTTTCTTCGTGGAACCAGAAGAGCGAAGAAGAGGAAGATGTTTTACAAGAAATTGACGAAGCGATTTCGGAGACCGTGGAACCATTTAGAAGTACATTTTGGGACGACTTTGAAGAAATCGAACTCTTGGATCAAACTCTACCTACACAAAGAAAACGTCCGCCGCGGCAATACAAGTCCAATGCTTTCTTTGACTGCAGCGAGAAAACAACTGTGCAGCCGTTCTGGCTTTAGCAGAGAAGCGGGAATTTCATTTTTTTAAAAAAAGTTGAACCTATTCTTTAGCTGAGAAGCAAGAATTTCATGTTTTCAAAAAAATTGATCGTATTTTCTCGTCAAATGTGAAAGGGGAAACATCATCATTTAAAATAAATGTTTTTACTTAACTTTTAACTTCTATCAAGTTTCAAAATGCTTATAAACATTTACTTGTTATCGATTTTCATTACATTGTCAAATAAAGAATTTGATTAGATATACTTTGAAGAAAAGTTTCAATTTCGCGCGTA
>JAPEIX020072130.1:0-11001 GCA_026122405.2 Zoanthus sansibaricus | reverse complement strand
CTTCTCAGAAGGCAGTAGCCATAAAAACAACGCTAATTGTCGATATTTTGAGGAGATCTCTGTACATTTATCCAAGATTACTGTCCACTATGCATTTTGTTCTCTAACAGTCATCACTTTTTGTAGCCTCAGTCTGAGCTTGTTCTTAAATTATTCTTAATGTGCGGCCAATCTGAGCCTCGTTGTTATAAAGTTGTTCTTATAACAAATACATATCGGGAAATGACTTGTTTTTTTGACCAAGAAATCTCACGAAATATAATTTTGAGATTTGGACTTCCTTTGGTACCTCAATATTTTATAAAATTCGATGCTCAAGCAGTTTTATCAGAAGAGAAAAGAAATGAAAAAGAAAAACAAAGAAAGCTGTAATAATGCTTAGCAACTCCTTGTTCCAATAGGTATACTTAAAACATTCATTTTTAAAAGTCGAACTCATCCGGCTTTGTTTATTTAAAATACCTGCTCTCGTTTTATTGCTTTTAAATCAATCAAGTAAATATATTCATTGCGTAAAAATAATGGCAAAAGTTTGAAATTTTTGTTTTTAACTTTTTTATTACAAATAATGAAAAGTTTTGAAATCTTTGTACTAAATAATTTTAATTTTATCTACGATTAATGTCAAACCACAAAAACTGGGAGAACCATCGGCTGTAAATGACTTCCTGTTGCCGCAATTGATTTCTTACTAAAAATAATTAGCATCAAGTTTGGTTGCTACAGTAAAACATTTTCCGTTATTTTACATCGCACCTCACACACACTCAGGCTATTTTTTGCTTTTCACTGTCTTGTGGTTTTCATTCATTTTTTGTTTACTCGAATTTTACCTCATCCAGAGTTCCATTTGTCTTTCAGAATTTATGAATACTCTTACAAACTGTGGTCTGGCAGAGAAAAGATAAGTTTAAACACAATATGACATTTAAATTTTTAATGACTCTAGTACAGTTTTTGTAGTGACTCAGCCAAAAGGTATTTTTGTAACGCCAGTTTTACGTACACATCTACAGCTAGCGCGCGTAAACTATCTGAGAAGCGAGTTGCACCTGACTGTAGTCTGTAAACACAGTAAACACGTCAGAGTCGAGCCGAATTAATTATGGACCTCCTTTAAGGTTTTATAGCTTCTATCAAAGCACTATCTAAGAACATGACAATATGTAAATTTGTAACTACCAAACTGTTGCATTTAGCACAAGTTTACAGAAGAGATTCTTGCCACAGAGAGATTCGCGGATTCGCTGCGGACACGGATTAAACGCTAAATTTATCATATTACATCAAGTTTCGTATCATATTTTTATTTAGCAGCCATTTCAGTGCCCATTTAAATATTTTAGTTTGTAATAAAAAAATATCATACCACTGACATAGGTCACTTGTATGATATTTTAAAAATTACTATAAAGTTTTGTTAGTTACTAGAAAGTTTTGCTCTACTGAGTAATACAAACGAATTAAGATTTTTGGGGTTTTTTTTGTTGTTGTTTTACCAAGTTTTGCATATGTGTGATAAGCGATTTGTTATTTCCGTAATAGTATTGCAACTGCACTGCAATTTTGCTACTTACCCGTTGCACTGTTTCACGTATAGACCAACACAAACTGTGTAAAACGCGAGATAAACCCGATACCACGTTTGACCGAGGCATTTCATCTTCATGTTGAACGTCACAAGTAAAGTAAGTGTTTATAAGCTTGACAGCTTTTTCTTTATACGTAATGGCTTATGAATTATTTACGACATTCAGAGTACCGCAAAGTAGATCTGAATACCCAATTTCCTAATTTCTTTCCATTAACAGTTGGAAACAATATTTTTATAAATTAGTTATTTCATACTTTGAATCACCACATAAAAAATGTTAAACGTATTGAATGAAAAATGATTTAACCTTTTTCAAAAGTTTTCAATAATTTATATTAAATATTAAAACAACAACAGCAAATTCATCCGGAGAAGAAATATCGAACATCTAGTAGTAGCAAGATTCAACTAATCTGGTTGTCTCTGCAAGGAAAAGATTAATTATATCTGGGGTCAACTCCAAATAAAGGTTGTGATCGCAAAAGGGCAGCCGGGTTTTCTTTTTGACTCCGGCACTAGACTTGAGGTAAGTGTTGTATACTCACAATACTGTCAGTAGCCATTTGAAACCCACTAAAACTTGACAGTTGTTTTAAATATTTCATGGAAGTGTCTTAGTATTTAACCACATAAATTGTCTCCTTGGAAACTCTAGGAGCATTAGATTACAATAATGTTATTGAATCCTCGAGGTTAAACTAATATTCAGTATAGGAAGTATACTGTTGTTGGTGACTGACGTAGTAACGTTTCGACTACCTGTGTATGCGGAGTCAAAGGTATTTCATCAGTTTTAAAGTGGTTACATTAGAAAATGAAAAGTTAAAGAAGATCTAAGTTTTTCAAAAAAAAATAAAAGAAGATTTAAGTTTTTCCGAAAAAAATAGACACTTATTAAAAGGAAAATCTCATCAGAAAAACGATGAAACAAGGTAACTGTAAGAAAAACTTTTTTTAAGAAGGAAGTAAAAGAAACATTGTTAATAAAGCAAAAAAGATAAAACTGGTTATTGTCTGTTAAATCGTTTCGTAATATATAATGGTGTTTTATGAATATGAATAAGAGTTTTAAGACTGAAATGTAGAGTATACCGTGGTGTTTTCAAACTTTTAATGAGCCTTGGCATTGAGGGCAAATTGGATTAACCCTATTTCCATTACAATAACCCATAACTCTTAAAGCTAGAAAAAAAATTCTTTAAATGCAGCTGCTTACTTTTTAAAACTTGTATTA
Source organism: Zoanthus sansibaricus (assembly GCA_026122405.2). Classification (NCBI taxonomy): domain Eukaryota; kingdom Metazoa; phylum Cnidaria; class Anthozoa; order Zoantharia; family Zoanthidae; genus Zoanthus; species Zoanthus sansibaricus. Next base: position 8,173 of record JAPEIX020072130.1, on the reverse strand, counting down.
TTAGAGGTAATTAACGCGAGGAAATACTGAGCTGAAGAATATCATATTAACAAAATTAAAAACAACGTGAAGAGTCGGCCTTGATAACAACAAAAAAAAGATTGCACGTAGGAAAATTAAAATTGTGGAAAACATAGATAAATTTAAAAAAAGGGTTAAGAATACTTTCAATAAGTAAATTCCATGTTTACATCCAGATCCAAGAGACTACAAAACCATTTTTTAACTGTTGTCGAGTTATTTAGCAACAAACCTCTTTAGTTTAGGCCTCAGAGCATGCAAGTAGAGAAATTTTATTTATGGTCATTTTGAATGAATGCCAATAATATTAATAAAAACGTCATTTATATAACAAATATATATTGAAGAGCGTAGCAATTCTTCATACAACACTGAATTGTTTTCAAGAATCGACCTTAACAGGTCCTTTCTAGATAGCTAAGTGCTGTACCAGCTTCTGAGGGCCTATGGAGCCGGCGCCAGTCTCCGGTTTTAAACGGTAGTGTTAAAAGGTGCATGAAAGTCTTTGACCCTAATACTGGAGTGGATATTAATAATACAGGTTAGCCCTCAGTAAACGTTGGCATTATGTCTACAAATCTATATACTTCTTATTTACTATGAGATGGTTTGTTTTGCTTGGCTCGGTTAAAGTATGTGTTTTATTTTATTTATTCGTGATTAATGCACGCATTGTTGCCCTGTTAAGTGGTCTTGCTACTCTTGCTGATCGGGCCAAACTCAAAGTCTTGCAAAGGCAATAGATTGTCCTGCTAAGCAAACTCTCAAGATGGGACTCTCCAGGAACTCGTGAAACGAATATGTTGCTCTAATTGGGAAATTGTTGGAACAAAGGAAGGAATTGAAGAATTGATAAAGAAATAATGTCATTTGATCTGAGTTTTGCTTGTGTCATTCCTGCTATGGCTTAAATATGTGTAGATGAAATTGCCATGCATCAACTGCAAGTGAAATCAAGGGTTAAAAAAGACGCGTTCCTTGCTACTCTCTATGCATGCTTTCCAAGGATAAAATATTTTGTCATTTCAGTTGCGAAAACGTGTTTTCCGCACACTTAGACGAAACATGAACAAATACAGATCACAGCACTACCTCGTGGGTCTTTGATACATTAAGTATAATGGGTTGTTCTTACTTATTGACGAATTTTCCAAAAGTTTATAAACTCCATTTTTTGAATGGTTGATTCCAGTACCATATATATTTTTGCCGTATGTATATATGGTGTCAGTATCTAAATAGTGAAAACTGACAATGTTTAACCATTTACTGGAAACAAGTTTACTCCATTTGCAGAGTACACTCTTTTTCTTTTAAGGAATATACTTTAAAAGAATATTGAGGCATAAATTGGCCAAATTTTGAAAATAATGCTAAGGCTCAGATTTTGTTAAAGATATAATGTTTGAAAAAATCATTACTAATTACATGTATTGCAATCGCACTCTAATCCCAAATGGCAAAGCCATATACAGATCAATTATATACCTTTGAAGCTCTAAAGTACCATAGACATTTTAAAAACTGAATGGAAATTCCATTTCACCGATATTTGCGAAACTAACTGTGAATATTCATAAGAATATTTTCAGCCTAAAATCGGCCAAAAGATAAGAATATATCCAGCCTCGGTCCAAAAAACAATATTCCTATAAAAAAAAGAGTGTATCATATATATTTCGGCTTCATATCCAGCCTCGGTCCGAAAAACAATATTTTTATAAAAAAGAGCGTATCATATACATATATCTCGGCTTCATGTACTTCATGTAACTATCGTATATAGCAATCCTGTTGTGGCCCAAGGCAAATGGAGAAAACAGTATAAGTATAGAACCAGAAATTAAGTTTCTAAAAGAAAGTGAAGTGCTTGCGGGCCGATGCGAAAGTGTTACATAATACAAGACAGTGAGATAAACGGGATCTGAAGTAAGCATTGAGTCCAAGATATTTGCAATTGTAATTTAAAGCTTTACAAAAATACCACACAATACTTTGTATCTTATTGAGTTAATTCAATGGAGAAGTTTAAAGATTTATGAGAATTGTTGAAAAGCAAGAAACAAAGACATTCGTAGATTTTCTCCAAAAAATTTAAAGCTCTCCGCTATACAAATTAAACTAAAGTTGCACTAGTATATAATTAAGGACAAATTAAAGCAAACCTTCTCTGCTTTATTATACAAGATCACTCCAGCTTTGATTTTGTTGCAATGTGAAACTAAGCATCAAAAATGAACAAAATATTTTGCATCCAACTGTTTTGAGTTCAACTGCCTAAACACCGCAAACTCTCCACTCCAGTACCAACCATTAATTAGTACATAGAAAAGTCAAAGTTTTAGTTGACTATAGGTGACCTAAAATTATTCTTACTTTGACGGAAAAGTTCCTCAATGACGGTACAGTGCCAGCCGGTGAACTGATGATAATTATACAAGCAACACCTGAATACAGCGGGGAAATTTGAAATCCCGTGTCTCAGACTCCAACTTAATGCTGAACTGAATAAACAGCCATGACTCATCACCAAATTCTTCTGATCATACACTTTGTTAGGTCATTACAAAGTCATTCTCCGTTTAATACGAGTGGAAATTGTCAACTTGCCATTTGACTTTCTTTTCTTTTCTTATATTATATTATTTATTTATTTATTTATTTTTAATTTTATTTATTTATTTATGTATTAACTTTTTTCGTGTGTGTACGTGTGGATGTGTGTTATTTAGTGTGATTTCTATTTTAGCTTAAGATATAATACATACTATACATTTATTGGCACTTTTATAGTAATATAAGTACTTTATGGCTTTGCTCTAATAACTAAGAGTTCTGCCTGCAGTACTATATAACCAATGATGGAATTCTGACCAACAATCTTTGTAATTTTTCCTCTATGCAGGACACCGGTTCTCAACTAGCCCTCATGGTTACTACAGGTGGCCTCCAATTAATCTTAGGAATTTTGAAGATATTATTGTAAAAACTGTTGTAAATTCAAGTGCAAATAAAGTGTTGTTATTGTTATTATTTATTACCCCTGGAAAGGACATTAATCAATCACAGGTTAGCACCCAGCTTACAATTACCTACCCCAGAAAGATGGAAAGCAGATTTAGCTTAGACAGGGAGAAAGGTCACACAAATGTTCAAATCTCAGCACAGCCGGGATCAAACTGGGGACCTTGTAATTAGAAGGCAGAGATCTTACCAACTGTGCCAACCATGGCTTCCTTAAACAAGACTATAAAAAGATGTCCATACCAGCAGATTTTAAGATATATGCAGAACCTCACAACTCATACACAAAGCATCACATTTACCAGGTGGAAGAGTTGCCCATGCTTTCTTGAGATAAACATTCTCTTTAGTCACAGCAGTGTCTTTGATGAATTGCAATGGTGGATGAACATTGCAATGCACAAGGTTTAACTTTTCACATTCATCACAATCTAGAGCAATCAATATACTGCTTTAGCAATAGCAATAATTTAAAAACATGAAACTCGGTGTTCTTCCCAGAATTTTTCACCAGGGCCGGGACCATTAATATTCATGATTATATACTAATTAATATTTATGAAATTATGAATATTTATGATTTTCAAATAATCCTGTCACCAGTGTCATAATCACTTTTTTTGCAAAAGATTGGCACGAAACAAAATTATAAGATGTGGACATCTGCAAAAATACATGAGTTTAGCAAATTTTGAGCTTAAAACTATTTTTGAAATTTTGTTGATAGAATTTTGATATATTAAGCAAATTATTCATACTTCAGTTAAGAATACAGCAGTCGTCAGATATTACAGGGCGGTGGTGCGCCACAGTTGCTGCAGCCCAGACGGTTGCAGGGGAAGGGGATTTACACTGGAACCAAGCTAAAAAAGGACCTGTGCCAGGAGATCTTTGCCTTCAGTTGTCAGTCAACCTCTGAACATCACATTAATCTCACCTAAAAAGTCATTTTTAGAATACTGTAGTGTATTCAGTATTGTCATACACAAAGCATGCAGATAAAAAAAACAAAACAGCCACATCCCTTAGCTGCCAGTAATCCAACATGGGATGTTGTCTCTGTTCATAACATGGTATCAGAACAAATTTAGCTTAATCGAGTATTTCAGAAAGCATACAGCAGTCTAAATCACATTCAGATGGAGAAAATATCCTCTTCAAATGCACCGAGCATGGAATAATATTATAAGGACCCACCAAAAATATGATTATCTAATCGATGGTCTCTTATGGAAGGGACTAAAGCTGATAATACCTTAAGGCATCCAGGAATGTACGATAAAATTCATGAGGGACACCTAGGCATGGTCAAGTGCAAGCAACTTGTATTGTTCTGGCCTGGCAGGACTTTCAAGAAAAACTAGATAAAGATAACGTAGCTAAATGTCAAGTGTGTAGTGAACACCAGAGGAAACACAATCATTACACACAAACCTGTGATTGTGTGTAATAATTGTGCCTTTAAAATGCTTACGGCTCAACCTCGTTGAGCTGCATCCTCATAATTCAGTTCGTACTGCAAGGAGGGCAATTAGCAAGGCTGTTATTTATTTACTTTATTTCATTTAAACAGCCAAAGGCACTGCTCTTACCTCATGATCATGAACCACCAGAAAGACTGTGAACCGAGATTGGAATTGACTGTATATCTCATAAACAAGCAAATGCGTCTATGTACCACAGATTATTATTCTATGTGTTCTTCATAAACAAAGTATTCAGACAAAAAACAGGCACGGCTGCTCAGTTGTCAGTGATCCAAAATGACTTTTTTTCAATTTGCTTGAAATCTCAAACTCTTAAACAAATACAGCCTACATCTTTCAAAGAAAAAAAATAACAGAAAGGGAAACCAAAGATGACATAAGTGGATTGTAACATAACAAGGCAAAACTTCAAAATTTCAATTTCAGAATACAGAACAAAAAACGTTGTTCATTTCTGCACATTTCATACTGAACATTATGCATCAAAATTTAAATTTTGAAGTGTCAGATATGAGTTGACCTAATGCTTCTATAGGGCAATTTCTTGTATAAAGATAACTGGTTTTAAGTTATGCAACTTCAGGTTAAAAAGTTAATGATAAACAAATGCTCTCACTAAGAAAAAGAGCCAAAATACTACCTCTCTGAATGGCAGCGATCATGAATGTTTGTGTTATTCAACTAAGAAATTAATGTTGATTGTTCAACAAGCAATCAAAGCATTACGGGCTTAATAAGAATGCATCTGTACATTTTAGGTATCTAAGCAGTTTCTATATGCTAATATTTAAGAAACTTAATAATTATAAAAAATGCCGGAATGATTAGCAAGATGATGGATAAGACTTCATGTTTTTTGATTGCTTAAGAATTAAAGTTGATTGACCACTCACACGATACTTTTTATACAACTTCAACGTAACTTACCAATTTTGCCAAAAAACCCTGTTTTAAAAGCAGAAGGGGACTGATGCATTGATGAATTTTTAACATAATCAATATTCTGGAATTTTTAAATAGAATTCACCTCTTTCTGTCAATGTTACTGTAAGTTTGACTTGTATATAATATTCAAAACATACAGAAAGCCACCAATGAAATCACAACAACAACCTCAATTGATTTTTATTCGCTTTCAAAGCAGTGTCATCCTTGACAATGTTAAGGAATCATTCCTGGCAAGCTTAATCAAGAATTACAGTACATCATTTAACAGACTCAAAAACATCTGGAAGTCAAACTTTACAATATGGGAAAATAAAGCCATGAAACTTAATACTCACACAGATATTCATCATCGTCAAATCTGTATCTCAGGGGTCTAAAGTGTTTGATCAATTTCATTTGCTACATTGGAAAATTCAAACAATCAAAGATCAGCATAAAAATACACTTTCTTCATACTTTACTACACATAGGTTATCCTGTTTTTTATCATAATAGTACTAGAGAAATGATAGACACATTACCAACAATTATCGGTTTCCTCAGTACCGCATACATAGTAACACAGGTTACATAAATGCCGTTTTAAACGATGAAAACCACTTAAATAAAGCTCACCTAAATCCTCAAACAATCAAGAAGCAATTGCTTCGGTACACACAGAAATGCCTAAATTATTATACTGCAGACCTTGCCATCTGACGCGAGCGATTGCTCCCGCTCACCACCACTCGTGCAAAGTCAGCCACCCCTCGCCTCCTTGGGGAATACAGAAAAAGTTACTTTTTGTGCTTTGTTTTTAAAGATTTGAAGATTTTTATATCCAAAAAACGTTTATTACAACATTACTATTTACACATTGAAGCAAGATGGAGAATGACAATGACAATGACAATGACAATGTTTTTATTTCACCCAGACAATTACAATATACATTTGACATATTTTTGCTAAAAGCCTTGAAATAGGGTGATGCTTACTAGAATAACCAGGAGGCTAAACTAGCTAGTAAGCTTCAAAAAGGTATTACAAAGATATGTCGGTCATAAATAAACTATAATTATGAAATACAATACACTCATAAAAAAAATAAATGTGTATATATATATATATGGAAAAAAAAAAGAAGGATATGCATGATATTGAATAAGCGCAAGTAACATTTACAAATAAACATATAAATAATTACATATAATACATTTGTAAATATAATATATATAAAATGATAATATATTCTATACTATAATTATATACTTCTGTATGGCTGTTTTTATATTTGATATGTTTAAGATCGAATATATCAAGCATCTCACGAAAACAGGCAGCAGCACAATCATTTGGATTATTTAACAAGATGAAAATTGAAGTTCCCTGTGATCACCAGTGGTCCAGTTGAGAGAACTAAATTCATCCAAAATGAGTGTAACAGACAGTCGGTATTTTTGAGAAGGTGGAGGAATATAAACCACCACCATTCTCAGTTAAGTGGATGCATATTAAAGAGTATAGTCAGTGAATTCAAAGGATTTGAATGAGATATTCGGAAAAATTTTTTTCAGCCTAAATCGGTTCTTGTACAGCAAGGCTACACCTCCCTGGAATGTGTACAAGGTAGATGGTGGAATGCAAGACCAGGATTGATAGCAATATCTGAATAAATGGTTATATCCAGAGGTGGGTCATGTCCTGGTATCAGCAACGATGTTTGTCCGTGTTTAGTCCATTTTGAGAGAGCACATATCAATTTAAAGTAACCGCCTTTTATCAGTGTGAACTTGAATCCTCCAAGGTCACTCATGGCCCTACATTCCATTTCATGGCTATGGAGCATATTTCTTCGCAGAATTAGACGACTGCAGAACTAACGAAAACTAAGGAGCGAGTTAAACTCGTGGCAGCCATAGTAGCGCCCCAAGGGACAGTAGGATGAAGACAACAATTCACCAAGACTGATTTAAAAATGATTATCAACAATTATCAACTATCAACAATTCCTTGATCAATTCAAGCCATTATCTAAAAGGAAGTTAAAACGCTTTTCTAAGCCATGGATAACCAAAGGAATAAAAAAATCAATTAAAATAATAAATGAACCTTTTTTTGCCGGTAATACGGATGAATATAAACTTTACAGGAATAAGATTTCTTCGTTAATTAGGATAAGTAAAAAAAATATTATCATCATTTTAAAGTTAATATTTGCAATATTAAAAAAACCTGGGAAGGTATAAATAACATCATTAATCGCAAACAAAAGAAAACTAAAATTATCCCAGCACTTAAAAGAATTGGTGGCAGAGGAGAAATTGTTGATAACCGCAAAGAACTGCCGGATATACCTAATACACTCTTTTTTTTTATTAAGAACCAGTAAAATTTAGCTCAGGCTCAATGTTCTTATTTTTTCGGCCATTTGAGGCTCAAAATGTTCTTATTTTGTTCTTAAAGTGATAGACAAAGACTTTTTACTGTTCATTTTTAATACCTCATCTGTTACTGTTTACATGTGAAAAGTGTGATGTTGAAGTTGAGTGATGTACATATCTGAAAGAATGTACGGTAAAGACCCTGAATTTTGAAAAAAGAATCATTAGCATTACACTGTCGTTGCAGTCAGATGCTTGTGTTTTGCTTGCATGTTTCTTTTATTTATTATTTATTCCTTTTTATTTTTTTTACTTTTTATTTATTTTTTT
>JAPEIX020072109.1:0-11001 GCA_026122405.2 Zoanthus sansibaricus | reverse complement strand
CACCGGCATTCCCCTTACCAACATTTTTGTTAGATGGTAGAAAACATTTTATTTGAAGATGCTTATGATGGAGTTCTCTGCAAAGCAGAAAAAAGTTTTGAAGACGAGAGTTATTTATCAAATAAACAAGAAGAAGAAGAAGTTTGTCTATCTGAGTGCATTGCTGTTTCTTCTCTCGGGCATGTAAAATCTATATCCTAAAACAATTAGAGAAGCCTAAACCATGTATTACACTGTGATAAAACACTCCAGACATTTTAGAACACTGGAGAAATGTAAAAAACATGAACCTGTGACTTGTGCTTTTTACATTTCTCTTGTGTTCTCAAATGCCCGTTGTGTTTTACAATCACAGTGTAATACACAGCTTAGGCTTCTTTATTTGTTAAGTATAATTACATGAATTATGTAAGGTTACATATTACTTGTAGGGTTTTCAAAAGTAGCTGATGCCTGATGCAGGTCACTGTCAACTTTGATCGTTTGTGCTGGGTACTTCTGGTATTTCATAGTGTGAGTTGATTTAGTTGATTTAAGACTAGATGCTTAAACTTCGGCTTCTTCTAATTCTCCTCCTTCTATGTTAAATAAATTGAAAACCCTGTACTTGAATCAGTGTTCTGGCTTTACTGGTCTGACAGCAATTTTCAAATGTGGGCCTTTCTCATGCACACTAGAAGGGTTGATTGAATGTTTGTTTTGCTTGGTTTTGGTTACACAGTTAATTAATGAGTAGAACTTCTTGAAAGCAGTCCTTGAGTATCTTATTTAGTGGTGTACAGGAAGCAGTGGAATTGTCAGCATGCCAAATGGTTTATTGATTATATCAGGGCTGCCACGGTCTTTGAAATCCTGGAAATCATGGAATTGGGAAAAATTATCCACTGGGAAGCCATGGAAAGTCTTTGAATTTCACATCCAGTAAATCGTGGCTACAGTATATATTCTGCAGAGTTTCTCTAATTCTTCTTTTGTCTGTTATCAGGCCTAGTGATTTGTGACTTGCACACTAACATACGTCCTGCTTCCCCTCTCTACTACTGCTGTGCTTTTTAGTCTTTTTCTATTTGTTAATTAATTAAAGGGCAGACGTGGTTGGCGCAGTTGGTAAGATCTCTGCTTTCCAACCACAAGGTCCTCAGTTTGATCCCGGCAGATTGCTGACATTCAAATATTTATGTGACCTTCTTTTCCACCTAAGCCAACTCAGCTTTCCATCCATCCGGGGTAGGTAAATGAGTACCAGCGTTTGCTGGGAGCTAACCTGCAATGGATTAGTGTCCCATCCAGGGAAAGTCAAAGACTCTCATCCACTTGACACTACAGAAACCGGAGATAAGTGCTGGCTCCATGGGCCACTAGGCTCGTAAAGAATATTTAGCTAGCTAGCAATTTGTTAATTGCCTTTTTATTCAAAATAATCAGTTTGATTGAAAATTTATTGAAGATATATAATAAAGATCCAGAGCCCAACACTAACATTTCAATTTACTGATCTAGTGGCAAGTGATAACTTAGATGTTACTAGCCAAAAACATTTTTGTGTGGCTGCTACGCCTTGATAGAGGCGAAAGCCACATTTGGTCATCCTCCTGTAAGTAAACTTAGTGTAACCATTTTGAGCTGGACTACCACCAGTCATGTGGTTTTCCTTTGGAAGATATTTGAGATTTGAGCCATATTAATGGTGTGCGGTTTTTCAACCCAACTGAGAAACACTTCGTGACCAAGTATTCACTATTAACATTATCTTTACATTTCTACACTAAAGGTTCAAATTTTTGTTGCAAATCACAATTATTTATATTAATTTACCATACAATACACAGCAGCCACACATGACATGCGCTTATTAAAAGCCTTTTGTTTAATAAGTAAGTGTTAATGTCCTCCTTGAGATAAGAAAAAACTAGCTCATTCAATTCCATTTTTGATTGTTTCCTAGCCAAAATGGCTTGTGGATATAGAAATCCTATAGCAAAAATGGAATTTCTTCTAGTCTGTGGCTGTCTACTGTTAATTTAGAGCCCTGTAGATCCACAATATCACTTCCTGTACAAAGCTAGCATGTTCCCAGTAGACCACAACCTCAAATATAACATACAATGTCTGATCATAAATACAGCAGCACAAGTATTATATGTACAGGTTCAACCTCAAAACTGTCACCAATTCCCTATTAATTTTCTAGTTTGCATTACTCCCTTAATTTTTGCATAAAGTAACCTGAATGATAGCATCTGTGGAGAGTTGTTTTGGCCTCATTGGGCCTTTTCAGAATGTCCTTAAAATAAAATATCACCATCAATAAATCATTTGTTGCAAAGGAACAGACCGTAAAGATTAAGATACTTAATAGATTGCTCAAAGTTATTGTCAGTAACTGTAAGAATATTGTTTCTGTCTTACTGTGTTGTCAGTCATTATCCATCTTTGCTATCTCACTTCTATACTCGAGGGTTTTATTTCAGAATGCTCAAATAATCTCTTTGTAGCCCTGTACAGTTTATAGCTGAATGGTCAGGTTTTTTGTGACTCTTAAAAGGCTCTGTCATCTCCGTAAATTAACATTGTTGATAAAAGTAGCATCATCATCATCATTAATTTCGTTTAACATCTCTAATTTCCTACTCAGGGTCAGACATGATATAAGTTGCCTTCTCCTTCTCTACCATATCTTCAATGATAGTATCTTTGAGGCTTTTACGTGTCATATCTCAATAAAAATCTAAAAATTAAACTAAGTGCAACATGGATTAAGTTATTTAAAGACACAAAGAATTTTTACGCCTAATTACACCTTTGTTCTTAAACATTTTATTTTAAGATTTTACTCATTATTATGCATATCACTGTACATATAATCTATCCTTATTCTAATTCTTTTTTATTCTGATGAAGGCCACCACAAGTGCGGCCGAAACGTAAAGTTTTATCTAAATTTTTTATATTTGTAAACCGTAAAGTTTTTAATAATTTTTAAATTTTTTTATTGATCTGTATATTCACCAAAAACATATAGGTTTTCGTTATCATTAGCCAAAATCATATTAACCTTTACTAAATAGTTCAACTAAATTACTATAGTCCAAGATTGATCTGTATAGCCACCAAAAACATATATTTTCGTCATAGGCCTAAATTATAAAAACGTTTACTGAATAATTCAACTAACTTACTAGTCCAATTTCGATCTGTGTATCCACCAAACACATAGCGTCCTACTTGAACGATCGTGACGGTAGGTCCCTTGTAATCACATTTAGAATGGAAAGTTGACGCTGCAAAGCCGTCGGACTTTCCACTCCAACATCGGACCCACCGACTCCTGCTAGAATTCCGAAGTACGGGAAAAATCCACAAAGCTAGTTGTTTCTGATACCGTACATTGTTTCCAAGGATGGCGGAAGTATTAAGACCACCTAAAACCAATTGATCACCTCAAAATCTGTTGTTTTTATAACTTTAAATTCAAATAAGGTATAACTAAGTTTCTTAGTTTCAATTCTTACCCAAGCCAAGGAGTATGATCCAAAGATAATTAGGACTTTTAGCAATGAGGATGTACGCGAACGACGACGGTTAAAAAAAAATGGCATTTCGGACTTACAGTTTGCTTTTTTGTGGTTATGTTTTCTCCTCTTTAAACTTTGTGAGCAGAAAGCTATTAATGAAGCTAAAAAACGGTACTAAGAACGTGTCTGTTGTGACGTCCTTGCAGTCCAGAAAACTAAAAAAGAAAGACTTTTCACTTTCCAATTTTACCGACAACGTGACTTTATACGTGCAGATGCCGAGCTCGAGGCATTCAACGTGCAGTTTTATGTTTACTATTAGAGAGCTTATGCATCGCGTTTACGTGAGACGCCAAACATCAGCTTGCAGTTTGCCTTCCTCGGTCGCTCGCAATGTTAACATAGATTTAAGTTACACGTTTACGGAACATTCTCTAAAAGGACTAGAAGATATTCATTTCGTTGAATCATTATGTTGACAAAGTGAAGGCACGTTTTCACTGTTTTTGCACCGGTTTTTTGGGCTTGGTATTTTTACGTAATAAAATAGGTAATCATGATGCTAAGTTGCGGGTGAAGCTTGCAAAATTCAGAAATGAAACGGTCCTTTCACTACAGCACCATTTATGCAAAATTTAGAAAACTTATTCTCAAAATTTAGAGCTTTGGTCGACAGAGCTAGATGAAAAAATAAAGAAATATACTCATGTTTTCGAAGTACGCCAAAACACCAATCTTCACGTCAAAACGACAAATGTGTAAAGGCAAACCGGAAAAAAGCTAGTCACATGATTTATCTTGCCGTTTGCCGTACAAATAAACGTGACGCTTAAGCTCTCTATTGTTCTTTGCCGTCATTGTCGGCGTCGCCTTACTTTGCCTAATATCCATGGTGCTCACTGAGTGATGATAAGAAAATTCCAGCAGTTTTCCAGGAGTTCTCCAGGGTGAAAATTTATTTTTCAAGGACCCAACCCCAAACTCTTACTTGCGAAAAACATTAACGAGTAACTATGCCATCAAATAAATTGTGCAGTTCTTCAGTATTCCAGCCAAAATAAAATGTGAGAAAAATCCTCCCAAAAAATTCCTGAAATTGAGTCCACATAAAATACAAAAAATACACTCATGAGTTTTGCATGACTCATGAGTGTATTTTCTCATGATGTTTCTGCAGGTTTTGGTTTGTCTATAAAACTGTCCAAATTCTTTCTATAAAATTCCAGGAGTTTTCCGGGAGTTTAGGGAAATTATCTGTCTTTCCAGGAGTTTTCCAGGGCCCTGGAAGAAAATTTCTAAACTCCAAAAGTTTTCCAGGAATTCTAGGAGTAGTGAGCACCATGAATATCAGACCGTGAAAACTGTCACCCGCAGCCGCCTGTGTATCGTATGATCCGGGCTGGACCAAGTCTTGAAACCGAATAATAATGTGATAAAAGAAGTATACAGGAAAAGTTGACAAACAACGAGAATGAATTTTAACAACTATACTTCCTATATTTCGATCTGCCACACCGATCTTCATCAGGTTATGAGGGTATTTTTTTCAAAGAAAAAAAGAACTCACACATTAGTCAAAAAGAGCAGAGTAGTGATCCCGGTGTTGTGGTATGTCTTCTTCACTAGTACTGAGGTCATTTATTGTTATTAATATATGTGAGCCTCTGTTGCGGACTATCTAAGACCCTCAACTGTTCACTGTATTTATTTGTAACGCGCCAGCGATGCGCAATAGAAGTGATTAATTATTATTATTATTATCATTATTAATTGCATGCGCGAAATAATAACGCCACCAGAAGCAAACAACACAAGTATAGAATAAGTTAAGCTGTTTTTATTGAGAAATTTTAATCTTAACTGCCACCATGGATGTCTTATAAAAAGTTATATACAAAAACCTTTATGTTTTATTTGTGGTTCATAGATAGAGCTTGGGCTGCGTTTGGAGACACTAATCCATCGCAGGTTAGCTCCCAGCAGACGCTGGTTCTTATTTATCCACCCAGTTGTGCTAGTTCTTTTATTCTTATACATCCCACATGCAGCAAGGATTTTCTTATAAGTTGTAAACATAGATACATTTCCTACAACTTTTGTTTCTTTCTTTTAATAGTTACTGAATCTTTCAATAAACATATCAGGGGGTTATTCTATTAGTTTTATTTTAGGGGTGTGCCGCCCTAAGCTCAGAACCCTGACCCCATCAGGTGAAACAACAAGCGGCTCGGCCCAGGCCTATATACAAATAGTGGTTAGCACTCCTGACAAGAAAACAGAGAGATGTGGTTTCGATTCCCGCTCGGGGAATATACCAATTTTTCTGACAGTTGTTTATTCTTTATAACATGCTACTGAACAACATACATTGATATATGTCGGAGTCTAAGTTTTTAAAAGGGTTGTTTTTTTCATCAACATTCAGGATCTGCCAAGCGATTTGTTTGATTGCTTTGCGTTTGTTTCTGTTTCTTTCTGTTCACTTGAATAGCAAGTTTTTGAATCAATTCTTTAACTTCAGCAATCTGTGTGTGAAACTGTGCAATGAAAGCGCGCTGTTGTTGCTCAAGCCGCTTTATTTCACCTCGTACGGCCTTCAGTTCACTTCGGTTTCCTGATGGACTATCTACCCGCTTGGTGATCGAGTGCCCATGCGTGCCATCCTTGAGGAGCTCGTGAATCTGATCAACTTCCCCCTTAATTTGATGCGTCATCTTCTTCATGTCACTCTCTGCATCATCATCAATGTCATCATCATAGTACAACTCCTCGGGACTGCATCGCGTATAAATGTGGTTTGTAAAGCGGCGTCGCCTCGCAACGGAAAGATTGTTTTCTAATGTCAAAATCGTTGACGCCTGCTGCATGACCGCGTTTGCTTTTACGTTGTCATAAACACGCTGAAATGTGTCCGACATTAACGCTATGAACAAATTGAGACATACAATGGCTGAAAATGCTATGTAGGTTCCACACAAGAGTTTTGACATGAAAGGCTCGACTGCTGTGAGAGCGTCGTAGTTGTATTCGTCAACAACCGTCATGCGGATCATACTATAAAACAGATCGTTTACATTTGAGTAGCCCTTGACTTGTTGTCGCTGACCAAAAATCATCCAAAACGAGGCTGCATACGGGATATAAAACACGAAATAAAGAAAGGCAAATTTGAGTGTGTCCAAGATTACGTGGCTTATCATAACCACAAAAGGTCCAAGCGCGGTAAATGCGCGGGCATATTTTAACATCCTTATCCAGAGTAGAATTAAAGTTGCAGAGAAAATGTTGACGTGAACAATCAAAGCCATTGGAAACTGTTTAAAGACTGCCAGGAAATGGGTTATGATACACAGTAAAATCATGAAGTACGCCAGCCAATCAAAATAATTCCACAAGTCTATGAAATACGACGGTTCTTGTTGTTTTAGTGAGTCGATTTCCTGCATTAAGTACACTCTCTCTCCAGGCCATCGCGGGTGACAAAACTGCAAATCTCGTTGGATTTCGTCCTCCCGCCACTTAATCCATAATCGATGCTCCTTCTTTGAAAAATAATATTCCACTAGTTCCCTCCTGATCTCGTTGAAGGTTAGAAGAACCGCCATTACTCCTAGTACTACTCGCCACCACTTTCGAGTGATTGGAGAATACAATTCGCTTTCCTTGTTTGGAGTAAGGACCCCCAGAATTGTCCAAAGAATCACAAATACAAGACTAACAATTACTTGAGACCAAGCTCCCTTTTTCGCAAATTGGGCCCACTTGACCTTGATGAGGCGCTGAAACACTGGGTGCATAATCAATTCGAACTGTTTATGCTGAATTACCACCTCCATTGCTGTCTTGGCGCAACCACTGCTCATGCAAGTTGGGACTGGTAGCTCAAGGTAGTTTAAGTAAAAGTATTGTTTCCTATTAGCTCGGTCAAAGGAATAAAACTGATTGAGGGCCTCTTTTGCCTGTTGAATAACCACATGTACATAAGTTAATAGAGCAATGATATACGGAATTGCTCGAAAAAGTTTTGTTTTAGTATATGTAAAGGTTAACGCACTTAGCGAGTGAATTATTGGGATTTACTGTACGAGTTTACTAACAATGAACAAAAAATCTTATAATACCGGTATGCTATCATACCACAAAAATGACGTCAAGGTGGTTGTTTCGTTATAACTCAGTATCACGTGATACAAATCAGCCAATCATAAAATTGGAATCCGTACAGTGTATAAAAATTGAATAATATAAATGATTAATGCATCTAACAATATTAAGATACTTGTTAAAAAAAAGAGTATTTAAAGTGCATCGGCGAAAAAGTAAAGTATGTGGTTTAACAGACTCCTAGATGAAAAGTTTCCGCCATTGCTGTCAGGAAAGCACAAAGCGGGCGTTTGAGCTTCAGCAGCTCGTCAGACTAATTAAAATAAATTATGTTAATGTTAAACTCAGAGTTTAAAATTAAACTACGTATACTGTTATTAAAACGGATCGGATGTAATTTCAGCACCCCAAAGTTTCAAAGTCCTAAAAACATATAATGCTAGTAATTGGTTATCCTACTGAGCCCGCTTGTTCAAAATATGATTAACACTAACTCTGTAGGGTTAAATTAAATGTAATTTAAATCAAATCCTTAATTCTTTATTAAATGTAATTTAAATCAAATTTCTTTTCCTCAATTCCTTTCCTATAAAGGTTAGAAACATGCTCTTGTTCTAACCTTAAAGGAAAGGATTTGAGCTGTAATTTTCGGATTAAAAAATTAACAAGTTTTTTCCTTTGAAGATCCCAACAGAATTCTTAGAGAATTGTTAACTTTTTTTTAAAGAAAATGCTTTTTGAATTTTTGCTTAAACCAGGGTCAAAGTTAACCAGCTTTTGAATAACTCGGCCCAGAAGGTGTATATGGTATTAAATTTTCTCCGAGATACATTTTTTAGTATTTGATAATACTATTATTTGATAATTTTGTTGTTTCCAGCTTATTCCTTTAGTTTGGAAAGTCGTCCTTTTGCCTTTTATTCTTTAAATCAATAATACATTTTAATTGCCGCAAAGGCTTTTTATTGATCATTTTTGTCTGGTTAGTTAGTCACGTGACTCACCACAGACGGCATTTTAGTAATCATGAGAACAAGGGCGGTCATCCCACTGTCATCTACAGCGCCTGCGTCAGCTCCCTGTTCAATCAAGTACCGCGCCGTCTCCGAACGATCCAACTCGGCAGCGACCTGCAAACAATCAGCGTCACAATGACATTCCTGTAATTGAAAATTTATTTAGAATGGTATTGACTGACATAACAAAATTCACCTGCGTCAAACAAGTTTATGAAATATCTTATAATTCATGCATATTGATAATGCGAAAAGATTAAAATAAACAGTTAAAACAAAAGACTTTATAGTTTTAACTCCTTACTTTTTTTTTTTTGTCTTTAAAAACCGAGGGACGTCAAAATAAACAAGGATAATCAGGGCATACAGGTCAATAGTTTTGTCGTCCAAAATGTATTCACAAACGACAACTTCGCTAGATGCCGCCGTCTTAGATTAAATCACGTGACAAAAGAATCGCTGCTATTGGCTAATTGCACTGTGTTTACTGAACATCTAGCTCAAGTTCAGCGCACACGGTGGGGTTTTCGCCTCGCGAGTCAAACAATATCAAACATGTTTGATTTTCAACTCAAGGTTGCTTGAAGCCAAAAACTCAGTGAAATTTACGCGCACAAGGCGAACTACGTGTTGAGCAAGAGGGCACGAAGAACTTTTTGCTCACGGGATAATTTTCGTGTGCTGCAGCATTTAAAGGCTTTTTTGAGCTAGTTCGGGCAAAAACGTACATTCAATCAGCGTCTAGCAGGTTCAATACAAATTTTATGCTTCAATCTAACAATTATTGATAATATTCTTTATTTAGATTCAAACCTTATTTAGTTTGATTTTTAAGAGCAATGTGGACGTAAGGGCAAGTAGTAGCGTTTGTGTCTAATATAAACTGATAATTGATAAATTAAAACAATAAATGAATGTCTGATGTACTACGTGAAAATTAACTTGTCAGCGAACCAATGTGAGCAAGCGCTCGGAAAAGAGCGAACAAACGGTTGGTCTTCAGGCGGTTTATTTTCTTTTAGCGGCACCCTAATGGCGATTCCTAAAAATACGGAGCAGACTGAACTGCTGTTGCAGCTGCCTGCTTGTAAGAGCTCCTATTCATATTGGTTTACTGACAAGTTAAATTTTACGTAGTACATCAGCCATTATAAATTTGTTATTTCTGTTAATTGTGTCTCCCGCCAAACGGATAAAGACTTAAGAATATTAAACGCACGTGTAGTGGGCTACGATTTTTGTAATCCAGGTCGCTTATATTTGCTCCACATTTCATCAACATTTTAAGCGAGTTCACAGCGTCATTTCGGGCTGCAAAATGTATCGGCGTTTGTAGTTCTCCAGTGGTACGAGCGTGTACATTTGCACCAGTTTCTACCAAATATTTTACCATTTCCGGATAGTCGACTGCTGCAGCAATGTGTAAGGGCGTTCTCCCAGTTTTGTCTGCTTGATCAATTCTTGCTCCTGGAATATAGGGGAAAAAAGTTAACTAAAACTCTCACCAATTTATCTCGTGGATTTTGTACCGACTAATCTCGTACCCAGAACTGATTTATCACCAAGTACGATATTAAGCATTGATCATGCTGGTACCAAGAGCCCAACGTTTTTTTAGACTATGATAAAGAATACCGTGTATAAAATGCCATATCACGTAGGATCTGAGAAGATCAACCAGCTACAAAATGTGAGAAACATGAGTGAAATAAAATGAATAGCTGGAAAACTACGATCAAATTAATTTGTCAGTGAACCAATATAAAGCAAGAAGTCGGATCAAGCCAGCAACTTCAACCGTAGACAGCTGTGTCGCCCTTTCTGGGGCTCATCAGTACGGTGTAGATCGAGCGCTACGATTAAACAACCAGCCAAAGGTTAGTTGTTTATCAAGCTCAAAGTTGTAACCCAATACTGACTCGAACAACATATCCGTTCACTGACAAATTAAGAAAAAAACTCACGAATTGACAAAGCAATCGTGTGAAGATTCACATGGCCCAAAAACCACATTCACTCATTGCTTTATGTCATAAAACTTATTCGTTCGTTATACTTCACGACTCGTGCACTTTCAATAAAGTGTTGCCCGGCTATTTCTGTCTAGCGCGCCTCCAAACGTTCTCGGGATTTCTTTTAGCTTGAAACAAAGTTTTTTCCGGTGTAGCCACTGTCGCTTTCAGTACAATAAAGAAATGCAACGGTACGAATACGTTTTCTGCTATTCATCCTCTCTCTTGATCCTCTTTATCTTTTGCATCCAGGAGTGTTTATCTACCATTTTTTTGGAGAATGGCTGTTTTTATACTGGAGACGGATTATCCGTCTGGGCGAACTTGGGCAAGCTTATTTAGTGCGTCTGATAA
>JAPEIX020072029.1:0-11003 GCA_026122405.2 Zoanthus sansibaricus | reverse complement strand
ACTCGTCGTTTGTCAACTTTTCTTATATATTTCTTTTATAACATAATGTTATAAACATTTATAGTCCAATAGTTCAAAGCGAATTAAAATTTAACAAAAATGTACAAAACTTAGTTTTCCTTTATTTTTTCAGTTCTTTTTGCCTGCTTGTACATTTGCAAAACCTAGGGCAGCCTTAGAACCTTAAGTTTTCTCAAAGATAAAAAAATTGTCAAAAGGTAGAAATCTCGACTTCCTCAGTTACAACTATGGGCACTAAGTCTCTCGGTTTGTTGAATTCAGAATTCAGTTTGTAAGAATTATGAGGCTCAGATCTCGGAAATTTTAAGATTTTTTTAAGAATCATACCGAGGCTCCATCACTCGATCACTGTGGTTTCACTGACTCGTCACTGTGAGAACCTTTAGTGAGACTATTATTTACACTCTTTTTTAGAAGAATATTGTTTTTCAGACTCAAGCTCAATATTCTTAATTTTGAGCTTTAAAGTATTCTTAGAATATTCTTAGAATACAGGTCTATAGAATATGTCTGTCGGCACGGCGTTGCCTTCCTGAGTCTCCAGATGATTATGTTTATGTTAAAAAAACAGTTCATAATAGATGGTTATTGTACTGAATGTCTACAGAATAGTTTTGTGTTTTAGAAATTTTGGTCACTTACTGAACAGAACTGTCACGAACTTCGTGCAGAGGAGTGATATATAACCGCTAAACGGTTACTTAATTATAAAGCGCATAAACTAATTGTCGTTCGCTGGCAATTTTTACCGAAAATTATTTAGAATTTCCAAATATTTTTAAAATTATATTGTAAAATGCATATTTATATGTTGCTCAAAATTATATTCTTAACAAAATCTCAGCCTCTGCATTAATTATTCTTAAAAAATTCTTAAATTTTCGGGATTTTCAGCCTCGATATTCTTGTAAAATATATCCTTCTAAAAAAAAGAGTGTATTTAGGATTATGAAAGGCTCAAAACGTCAAGATTTTAAGAATCGCGAGGCTTGGGAAAAAAAGTATGATTTTTATACAAAAAATGTGTAAACAGTGTTGTGCGCTAATGGCACGACTACAAGTACAATAGCTTTTATTTCGAGTGGTTTGGGCGAAAAACCAACATGACGAGTGACTCAAAACTGATAACTGCTAAGTCCAAAATAAATATCCAGTTTTGCAAACCTACAAAGAATCACTACAAAAGTTGCAAACTTTACAATGTCTACTGCACATTTAACATTTTGTCTAAACAGTATTGTCTTGACGTGTTTGTAGAAGCGTCGTGTAAAATGTGTAAAATGTATATTGTACAATGTTGTACATAACACGAGTTTTACAACAGGAATAACTGTTCCTTAAATGCAATTAACGAGATCGTTAAGAAAACAACTTTTGTTTGAAAGCCAACATAATGAATTGTTGTTTTAATTAGACAAGTCAATTGATTTCCATGCGTTCATTAAAATAAAGTCGCATTTCAGGGCCCAGTTGTTTAAAAGTTGATTAGCACTAAACCTCGGGTTAAGTTTTTTAAAACCAATGATTTTGTTTATAACCTGACCGAGACGGATTTGAGCTGTAAGTTTAGGATTAATCAGTTTTTTGCATTGGAAATCTGTGCTTTAGATTTAGGGGAAAAAAAACTACGACTTTAAATTTTGTTTTATCCAGGATGGATTTTAAAAACACTTAACCAGCTTTTGAACAAATGGACTTTCACGCAAACACTGGCAACTGCTCGATAATATTACATGTCTCATGTTGGGTAACTCTCAAGAAATTGCGGTTGAAATCACGATTTCTTGGAACCTTTATCAACTTTTTTAAAAAATAAAGCGATTTTTTCTCCCCACCCCTCCCCTACCTAGATATTAAATTTTGGCACGCAAATACTCCTGGGAAATGTGTTTAGGAGAAATATTGGCACACAGGGTCAGTGCATAGTAAGTTTGACATATGCATTATTAAGGGATGATCTGAAAAAAAGAACCGATAATTGTAACCACATATCTCCCTTGTGTTTTATCTTGTAGGTAAATTGACCTGTTACAGTATTTTGTTGGTTAGATATTGCCAAATTTAGCGGATAATCATTCACCGCGTAGCTCTTTCGCTGAATAAAGTATACACACTGGTCGCTAAGAGAATTTGTGGTTTAGCTCAGATGACAAGCGCCTTTGGCGACAGGAAACAAGTTGGTCTCTGAAGATGAAGTTTGGTCCATGCACACTGTATGGTGAATGTGAAACACTCTATCGACAGTCTTGTTAATAAATATGGAACAACGTCAAAATTGTCATTGCATCACAAACGAAAATACCTTGTCAGTTTGCGGCGTACCAATAACTGGCAAGCAACTACTTTCTCTCAAATTAAAAATGGACTTTATGTTGTGTTCATGTATTCTGTCGTTGGGTATCATTCACTAACAGGCCCAAACTTTGCTATGATTCGTCTTCGTAGAGGAGCAGGAGTTATTTATGTATTTTTTGTCCCTCTGGTTATGAGTGTGACATTTTTTCTCCATCAGTGTTTGTCGGGTAACACTGGTTTTGTGAGAATTATCAGGTCAAGCCAAAGCAAAACAAACAGTTTTAAAACGGAATTTCACTATCGAACTCTACTTAATAGTTCAGAGTCAAAATCGGATTTTAACGGTGAATATCCTCCGAACGTATTTTCGGTCGAAGAAAGAAGACATGGCGCAGTAATACTACACATTATTGGAATGTGTTACATGTTCCTGGCTTTGGCAATAGCTTGTGACGAATTTTTTGTACCATCACTTGCTGTAATAACAATGAAACTGAACATTTCTGAAGATGTTGCCGGGGCTACCTTTATGGCAGCTGGCGGAAGCGCTCCAGAGTTGTTTACATCTTTCATAGGGACATTTGCGGACCCAAACTCGAATGTCGGGATTGGAACGATTGTTGGTTCGGCTGTGTTCAACGTTCTATTTGTTATTGGCATGTGTGCGATGTTTTCCAAAGGGGTACTAAAATTAACTTGGTGGCCCCTGTTCAGAGATTGTATTTTCTACAGCTTGGCGGTATTGGCTTTGCTTTTTTTCTTCCATGACTCTCTCATCAAATGGTGGGAATCGCTTATCCTGCTAACTGCTTATCTAGTATACGTTATTTTTATGAAATTTAACCGCCAGGTCGAAACGTGGGTCCGGGGCTTGCTCAAACCAAACCGAGTTACTTCGATGTGTTTGACTGTGCATAACGAGCCGTCTAATCCCGTCGCAAATAGGCTGAGCGACTATCAATTAGAGGTAAGGTTTTACTTTTAGTTTTAAAAGCTGTTACATGTTTTCTCGGTTGTAAAAACCTATAGAATGTCTGATGTTTATTAAAAAGCCATTTCCTTGCTGTGACATGTTTTAATATTACTCGTGTTTAATGTCAGTTTAGCGTTTTAATTACGATCAATGTTGATAATTGAATTTATGGTTTTGTGCCTTGGGGCACAAGCGCGCGAGGTATAGTTATAAGAATGTGAACGTTTGACGTGTTTTTCTTCATTTAGCTGTTCAGGATTTATATATTTCGATTTTGCCTAAGACATAATGTTTATATAGGTTTGAAAACAAAATTTGTTTGCAAGGCAAATGTTACACATATGTTTGACAGCTTGGAGATAAGTTTCTGGTTGACAGACTTTCAATATTATAAGATGTTTAATTTGCTGCTAACATTGATTTAATTAAAGAGGTCTGTGAGTTTAGCTTAACAACTGAGTTTAAGTGATTATGAGTAATGTTATAATTTAGTGAGCTATTTGCTGTGTCTTACATGAGTCATTGATCTCCTGATTAGCTCATATACCAGCTGCCTAAAATTGCATTCTGCTGTCTTTACAAGTTTGTTTCCCGATTTGATTTTTTATTCTGCACACATAAAGGGAAATGTGCCATTGGTTTTTTTATCAAATAAATTTATCTTCAACAAAATTAATATTCATTGATATTGATGTATTCACAGTAATACATTTTTCACAGTAAATAATTTTGGTCACATCGCTCAGTGACTTTCAAAACTTCAATCACTTTTTTTCTGCTTTTACACAATGAATGAGCTAACAGTTGAGCCAAAGACATGGCTTCAAATCACTATTAAATAATAAAACTACATAATTATACTATTAGATAATAATGAATTATTAAATAATAAAGTTTGATATTTAATCTTAATTTATTTAAATTATAATCTCTGGTTTTTATAAGTGTTAATACCAAAATGATGAGTTTTAATAGGTTCAGGAATTTGGAAAAAAAATTATAAAATTTGAAGATAAAATGAACTAAAATCATTTGAAATATTTTATTAAACTCCGTTGGTTAATATGATTCGTAGTTATTGTATTAAATCAGCTTGCTCAGTTGTATGATTGGACAACTTCACTTTCAGCACAGGTTGCTTTTTGAATATCTTTGTCGGAGATAACATTAGATGGTTATTGATATGAAAATGCCTCAAACTTAATCAAGAATTTATAAGTTCACAAGGTTTCTGAGTTGCAGATTAAACTTTAATTTAGCTAAGAAATATTTAGTAAATTACATTTGGTTGATGTTATAAATATATATTGTTTGACTATTGTGAATGATCCAACAAATGCATTATAACACTCTAGTGATACTGTATTACTTAGTTCTCATTAGTCATTTAATTTTGTGGCCAATTCTACAAAATCAGTTTGTTTTTAAAATTTCTCAGGACAAACTAAAACTATCTGTAAATCTCAGTATAATCAGTTCAGATTTTTGGCAGTTTTTGGTTATCAGTTGATAACATCATTCAGACAGATTTAGACTGATATACATGTATTATCAAAAGCAGCTGTCATAAACCATTAGATATAGTTTCATTTGAGAAATATGGAAAAATGTTTTTCATTTTTAAATACATGTAATTATACAATTCTGACAGTAATTTACAACATCTTCCTTTCTAAAAAATTTATAACGCTTTGATTTTTATTGTTCGCTGATAAAACACAAGCTGATGCTTGGCAAGGCTCCCACAGTGCATGTTCTTCAAATCGTGTGATTAAAACTTGAAGGTAGTTTAGTTTATGAGATACACGCCCCTCCACTTGTTCACTTGTATTTTATTATTAATTTCGAAGTGTTGATTGTCGAAAAAGTTGCACAGCTCAGGTTTTAAAAGAGAAATTTTAAGTTTTAAAACATTTCAGAGAACCCCTGCAGTTATCTGGAAAACATTCCAAAACAATAAGATATTCTTGCATTATAGACTTTAGGCTCTTTTCTGTTTTTGATCATATGCTAGATGAAACATTTTTGATTAAGAAGAAAGTATATTAGATAATATTTCTTAACTTATAATATAGAGTGTACATAACATGTTTTTTACTGTTTGTTTATTCTAAGTCTATCACTACAAAAATTTTCAAGTTTTTTTAGGAGTGGGATTAAGAAGATTTAGAGGGATCATTTGTTTTGCATAAGAATGAGTTTTTATTATAATAAATTGAAATACAATGGATCATTTCTACATTGTTAGTTTATAAACTTATTGTTTTAATATTATGGAGTAAGCTTTACTAGTAGGCTGAAATGTTTTTGTATTAGTATATTGCAATTGAAAGCACTAGCATTATCAGATCAGAATTCAACGGCAATTTACAGAAAGTTATTCTAAATTCGGTCCAGGCAATGACATTTTTTTTAGGTTATTTTGCTTTGGTGTGTTTACATGATTCCGAGACTTCAAGCACTTCATGTCATTTGTGACAGTCTGACTGGCTTGCTTGTACTTGAATTAATGCATAAATTATTATAAGGTCATATAGTCAATCTCACTAATATTTTAAGAAAATATTATTTTCCTAATCATATAATTGCTTGTCAAATAATTAAGAAATATCTAGTATATATGCAAAATTAACTGAAAGGGAAAGTTGTTGCGTAAAGACTAATCATTTCAAAACACTGTGCCATTTCATTGGTCAAATTTCAAAAACAACACAACTGCACTTAGAGCAAATTAGAAAGTGTTATTGTAAGGATAACATTAATATCAAAATTAATAGCATTTACATCATTTAGTTAAGGTAGTCTGTTATATTATGTAAAGGTAAAATCCCAAAGAAGCTGTCCACAGGGATGGTATAATTATTAAATAATTATAAATTTATATTTTCACAAAGTTCTGCATTATATGTCTACATTTTACGAAATCATACATTCCATTGTAACTAATAAATAAATCATCCATGCATACACTAGATTATACTTATTAATTCAACAGCTTAGAATATTCTAAAGTGTTTTCATTTTCAGCATATGAATTTACTTAATTATAATTATAATGAAGTATTACTGCTCTTTTAAGAATAATTTTTTTATTGGTAGCCTTCGTATAGTCTAAATGGATAACTTATAATTAATTTATTTCCTGCAACTATGATGTAAGTACAAAAACAAAAGAAAAGTGATCTAATTTCAAATTGTTATAACAGATTGTTTTCAAATGCTACTTGGTCAAAGACAATTCTAATTAAAACTTAGCAAGTGAAGAATAGTGTTTAGAAGTTTTTTTACAGCAGATAGAACTTATCTCTTGTAGAGCATTTTATGGCAAAGATTCAAAAAGTTTAATTGAAAGTATGTATTGGAGTATTGGTTTGTTTAAACCACGTTACTGTTAATAAGCATTCAGTAGATTTAAAGATTTTGCAGCTAATGTTTTATCACTCCCTTTTTTCCATCCCCTTTCAACTCATTTCTCAAACCTCCCCCATTTAAATAAATAAATAAGTAATAATTACTTAATGACAACTCCCCTGAGGGACTTTTCAGTGTCATGTTAAAATCCCATTTTCTCAGTTAAGAATCCCAACTGGTAGCAGGCAAACCAGTTGGCTATTTACGAAGCGTGGTGAATTTGCTCCTGGGATCACTGAGAACAAATTGACGCTGTGAGCTGTTCTGAGCCACACTGCCTCCTGTTCTGAGCCACGCTGCCTCCTGTTCTGAGCCATGCTGCTTCCTGTTCTGAGCCACGCTGCCTCCTGTTCTGAGCCATGCTGCTTCCTGTTCTGAGCCACGCTGCCTTCTGTTCTGAGCCATGCTGCCTCCTGTTCTGAGCCACACTGCCTCCTGTTCTGAGCCACACTGCCTCCTGTTCTGAGCCACAGTGCCTCCTGTTCTGAGCCACGCTGCCTCCTGTTCTGAGCCACAATGCCTCCTGTTCTGAGCCACGCTGCCTCTTGTTCCGAGCCACACTGCCTCCTGTTCTGAGCCATGCTGCCTCCTGTTCTGAGCCACACTGCCTCCTGTTCTGAGCCGCGCTGCCTCCTGTTCTGAGCCATGCTGCTTCCTGTTCTGAGCCACGCTGCCTTCTGTTCTGAACCATGCTGCTTCCTGTTCTGAGCCACGCTGCCTCCTGTTCTGAGCCACGCTGCCTCCTGTTCTGAGCCACGCTGCCTCCTGTTCTGAGCCATGCTGCCTCCTGTTTCCCTTCCATCTTAGACTTGCTATTGTGTTAACTTGATAATGGTCCAACAAATAGAAAGATCAAATGATGTTGCTATTGAAGTGTCATTTTATTTCTGAGATTTTAAATTGATCTGAATGAAAAAGTAAATAGCTGAAATAGCATTCCAAGTTAAAACCAAAGCTTCATGTTTACTTTTTAGAAAGCCATGGAGAACCTGTTGTTGCAAAGTTCTGAGTCACCCTGTTTCCGATATGGTGCTATACAACTACTGACCCACGCCTTGGATCCAATAGCTGATTGTAAGTGTTACCAATATCATGGGGACTAGGAGGGGGAGGGTCAGAAGAGGCATTTGAAATTCGATATGTACAACTTTGGCCCATAAGATGTTGCCTTCGTTTCACTAGTACTATGCAGGGCTGAAAATTTTAACATTTTAAATTATAATCAGTCGTTCAAGAAATTAACGTGATGTACCTTTTTTGTTTCTCAAAGGCTGATGTGTCATTGAATTAAATTTTATGATTACTGTGGTCAAAGCTCTTTAAGACTCAAGATGCCTTGAGCATGAGTATCATGCATTTCAGATCTAGAGTATATTCACAATCTAAAGGTAATGTTACACGATTCAACTTTTAACGCGACTTTTCGCACAACGATGTTCCGGTGGGTAACATGGCACCAGAGTCGACTTCTCATGCAATGTTTTGCTACTCAACGCGTTGCGAGTTTTTGAAATGGTTTCAAAAACTTTTTAACACAAAATGACGAATTTTGAGATAGTTGGCTCGTGTAACATGCCACGCCAACTTTTAACGCAACATCATCGCGCGAAAAGTCGCAATAAAAGTTGGATCGTGTTTACAACACCACCTTAACACCAATACAAGCATTTCTCACACATTCATTCTGTTTTCATAGATAACTATTTCTCATGTTTTCAGAAGTTTTCAAAGTTCCTAAATCCTTCCTTCACTTCCTCTAAACTTTGCCATAGTTTTAATTGGAAATCCGGAAGCATGTTGTTTCAAACAATGTTCAGCCAAACAAACATTTTAAATTTAAAAGTTTATGCTAGGTTTTATTGGTTTAACTTTTGAAATATTGAAAAAAGTTCTTTTTTCAAGTCCATTAGAGATACTTACATTATGAAATGCTTTCTCAACCCCCCTAGATAAATCAGCAAAGAAAGAGCTATGAAATTGAAAATGTTAAGGTTAAAATAAACAGTTTTGACTTGTAAATCATTTGCAAATAAAGGACAATGGGAAGCTAGAATTTTGTATGCATTTAAGTGATCCCCCTTGGGAAAAGTTGAGTGATAGAAGACTTCACTTGTAGATTGAGGAAAACCCGAGTACCCGGAGAAAAACCCTCACATTCAAATTAAGAAATCTCAGCCCAAATGCAGAGCCCAGGATTTGATCCCAGGTTGTACAGGTGGGTAAGATATATTTATATATTTACATAATAATTACCTCAACATTAAAATAACAAAAATAATTAGGAGCAATAATATTAAAAATATACATTTTATACTCTGTATATACAGATGAATGTTGATCTGTTGGAATAAAACGCTTGGAGAAACATAAATATTAAAGCATAATAATAATAATAAGATCAAAACCAATGAGATTATCTGCAACTATATATACAATTAAATATATGTAAATTCAACATGAAATAATAACAACAATAAACAATTTACAATGTTAATATATAATCAAGATCTTGACTAACTAATGAGGAAACTCAACTGCAACGTAAGGTTAACTACAACAAATTAATTATTATTCTTTATACCTCCTTCGACGCTGGTGTCTTACATTCAGTTCCCTTTTATATCGTTCTCGTCGACATAGGAGAGGATGAATAAATGATGCTGCACCATCTGCAAACCCGCCTTGCTTCGTTTCAATGGCGTGATGGAAACTCTCCATAAGTCTCTCACTTGCGAAGTAGTTTGCAGTGGGCCAATGAGATTTATATTAAAAGATCTTGTTTTTGCTGTTTGAATTATATTTTTATTTAAATCTATAATAAACATGGCTTTGTCTTGTAAGAGTATCATTTCTGCTCAAATTATTTATCGTGGAGTTGACGTTTATTTTTGAAAATAGTTTTTTATTTAATCTGTTGTCAATGTTGATTTATAATAACAATATTTTCACATTTTTATTCATCTAGGAAATTGTTGATAGTAAATTTATAATCTTGGTAAGACATCCTTCCAAGTTTAGAATAATAAAGACTTAGTTTAATTTACAAAAAAAGCATTACCATTTGTCAATGATTTCTATTTCATAATCTTTGGAATAGTGTTTCAAAAGCTATATTTTTTATTTAAATTACAAATAAGCTAATCAGGTCTGACATTGCTTTGGGCAGTACACTCCCAAGATTCATAATTATCACGAAATTTTTTAATGGGTTTTTTCTTATTTTTGAAAGGGCACAAAAAAGTAGTTGAAATTCAACTGTTTTTGTAAAAGCAACTAGTTGAATCAGAAAAAGAAAAAAAAAACGTCTGTACAATAATTTATGTCTTGGTTGAAAAAGAAAAATTTGAGAGCAAATATATACAGTAATGTATTCTTTTTTTGACAATTTTATAGTAGAGAAGAAGAGAGCTTTTTCTTCCTTTCTCCAATAAATAAAACTTTATTTAATGTCAGTTGCGAAGGAAGTGGTTGCCCATTCTTCCTAGCCAGAGGCTAATGTTTAATCGCTCAACAGCTCAGATCTTGGCGTGAAAGTCAACTTTGCAGAGGGAGCAAAACCGGAGTACCCAGAGAAAACTCCTCGGAGTCAGATTGAGATTAACAAATCTCAGCCCACGTGCAAACTGGATCTCAGTTTGTAGAGGTGTGATGCACAACTGATGACCACTATGCCAACCTGACTCCCCAATAGTGTTGGCAAGCAATGACTACTTATCAGTAAAAGTTAATGTTCATCTGAATTGTTGTAGATGACTTGTCCTGATTCTAAAGCGAAGGATTCAGACTCTGAAGATGAGAATGATGAAAGCCCTCGTCGTGCAACTGTACCCCGAGAGAAACTTCCCATTCGATCAAAAGATGTAAGTCATTCTAATGTCATGCAAACAGATTTTTTGTGAAGATTTACATCGTGGTGTTTGGGGACATCATGCAAAATCCCAGAAAACTATCAAAATGCTGTGTCTACTGTCAAAACTAATTTCAGATTTTAGTTAATTTGTCATTTTAATCATGATATTATCATTGCAAAATCATTACTGACAATGATAGTAACTCATGTAAAGATGATGATATTAACTGTATTACTTAATAAGGGGAAAAATGGTTTTAACATTTATAAACCTCTGTATTCTGTTTCGATACAAACAAGAGACATGTTCAATTAAGAAATTTATAACAATGTCTCATCTGATTTTTCTGGGGGAAAAAATTGTTAAAGCAAATAAATAAACTGAAAAATTTATGCAGTATGACGTAGTTTAAAACATTGAAAAAATTAGTATTTCAGGGCTCGAAATTAAGA
>JAPEIX020071964.1:0-11004 GCA_026122405.2 Zoanthus sansibaricus | reverse complement strand
GGGGCTGGTCCCAAAAGGTTTTGTTCGCACTTCCCCAGCAAAATTTCTGCGCACGGGCTTGACAGATAACTTTTAAAGTATTAACCGGACTTTCACATCAGCACCGAAAACTGGCTATTACATCTCAAGCCTTCTATGCCTCAAAATGTAAATACTTGAAACAAACTAGCGTAATCGAGTGCACAAGTGCATATTGCCGTAAATCAAGCTACCGAGTTACGTAATAGATGTTCTCTTGAATATTCGTTCTGAATTCGTGACTTTCGATTCTATTGAAATAATGATTGAAGGACTATTTTCATTAAAAAAGTTTTTTAATGTCTATGGAAACCCCAAAAATAAATGCAGACTGTTCATTTGAAATTATCAAATTTTATGAAATGAATAGCGAAGCGCTTATATACGTTTATTTCGCAGTAGTTACACGCTGAATTTTATAAGAATCAGTAATTTTGCCGAAGTTCATTGTTCTTAATTTTTTGGTTGTTTCAGGCTCAATTTCTTTTTAATTTGTTTGTATTTTTGTGAGCGGTTTAATTTGAAATAATGAAATATATCGAAACAAAAAGACAAGACACTGAAAAATTAAACAGTGCTGATAGTCTGAGAAACTTTTAGTAAATCACATGAATACGTGTATCATTTGGGACAATAGTATATATACTAAATGTGAAATGGTGCTTTTGTGTTTTTACTGTGCACATTGGGAACGTAAATTATAAGATTCAGTAAAGTTTCAACTAGAAACATTTTTCCATTTTTTTTAAGCCTGAGCTTGTTTTTAAATTGTTCTTGATTTTCGGCCAATATGAGCCTCATTATTTGTTCTTATAAAGTTGTTCTTATAAAAAACAAAAGCGCGTATGTAACTGAAGAGCCAGGAAAAATAACTTAGTGCAATTGTGATATTAAAAACTTGTCCCAACAATATAATCAATCCAAAACTACTTAAAACTAGGAAATATTTCAAGCGTTACACAAATAGCAAGCTATATCACAGGAAGAGATAAGCGAAGAGTATTTTCGTGCATCACTGAATTATTTCATTACAAAACCAGTTTTACAAATAGATAAGTTTTACATCTGTAAAAAAACTGTCTCTGTACAAACACCGACGTAGTATTCCATTTATTTTCCTGCAAATTAATCGTATGAGATCGTTTTTTCATTTTCTTGATCCGAAACAAAATATAAATAATCATAATCATCAATCATCTTCTTAATTGTTAATACTAAACTTTGCGTTCCGTAACATTTTGCAAACAAAAATGGCAGAATTGAATTGAAATAAAATACAAAATTTACTTCTGTGGCAAGTATTCCGATCAGATAACTTTCATTAATAAATATTTTTAACTCCAAATAATTGATATATATATATATATATAAATCCTAGTCTTTCACTTAAAAAAGTTTTATCTTTGGTTACACCAGGTCCGATGACAAAAAACTGATATGGAGTTTTATTTAAATGGATCAGATAATGGTGTTTAAGCGGAAGCTAAAACACTTGTACGGAAAATACTCCTGAAAATATATGATGTGAACAAATTATGTACTATATATGTCTTAAATGAACGTGCGCGTGATGTTCTACATGAAAAATTTAAACTTGTCAGTGAGCCTCTAAAGTGAGATCATACAAACAGCTATTTCGTCATTTTTGGGACTCGTCGGTACGAGTATAAAGCAGTGAATGATCAATGGACAGCTAAACTGTTTATTCACACTCAAAGCTTTTACTAACAAATCAACAATTGGCTTGATCATGTTGGCAGTTTATTCACTGCTCGCTGTTGAGTAAATTCAGTGTTTTGAAGAACTAAATATTTCTAAAAATAAGTATCTTTCTAGTATCTAAGAGTAGCAATATATATATTATCTAAGAGTTGGAGAAAATAATAAAATTTGTATTTGTAGTCATACCTTTACCGAAAAAAACTGCTTTATATAAGCTAATGACCGTCATTTATTTTCGTTAAACATGGAATTAGATTTTTAATATCAAATATTGCATTTGCAGAACAATAAAATTGTTTTAATAAAGCATACGTCAACCAACAAATTAAAATAGCATTAATTTATATGTTAATTGCAAATAGCTAACTGTCGGTTTAAAAAAAAAAGGATTGCGCATTGAATTTTCAGGAAGTGTGAAGCACTTTGAAGACGTAGGTCTACTAAGTACTCTCGATTTCCTGGATCTAATAGCTAGTCGAGGACAATAACAAACTTTTGAATTTGGACATACTTTTACTGAAAGAAATTGCATTATAAGCTCCTGAACGTCAGTTTTATGTGTTTCGTTAAACTTGGAATTGGTTTTTTCTACCAAGTATTGCAGAACCATAAAATTGCTTTCATAAAAGCATACGTGCAGCAACAAAAATATCAACAATTTGTATGTTGATTGATTAATAGCTAGCTGTCGGTCTTAAAAAAAGAAATTAAGAAATATATTGCCAACTGAATTGTCGGCAAATAGTTTTAGTACTCAGAAGTAGACGACTTTCGATTGCCTGAAACTAAGAGTTGCAGACAATGCATGATAATGATTTACTTATATTGTGCTTCAATTTTATAAAAACTAATGATAAAATTTTGAATTCAGTCAAACTTTTACTGAAAGAAACTGCTTTACAAGCTACTGACCGTAAGTTTTGTGTTTTGTTAAACATGGAATTGGATTGTTTTGCCAAGTATTGCAGAACAATAAAATTGCTTAGCAACAAATATAGCGTTAATTGAATATTGATTGACTAATAACCCTATGTATTAAAAAAAAGTTTAAACTTGTTGTCAACTAAATTTTTAGTTTAAGTACTTGGAAGTAGGTGACTTTCGATTTCCTGTAAAATTTGCCAACAAAAACACGAAGTTTTACATACATTTTTTAGTTCGTTGCAATGCTAAACAGTTTTATGAATAGATCAGTTTCGATTTCCTAATTGCTGCTGAATTAAAGGATAAAATCATTATTTTTATACAGTCTTTTTTTTTGTCTCGTTTTGTTGTTAAATATTGAAAAATACTTGCGAGAGAAAGCGACAGTGCCTTCAACAATAGACGTAGTTGTAACTGTTGTAAACAGTGTAAAACTGTATTGGCATTTAGGAATATCAATCTTTAACTTATACTGACTGTACACTAAATTGAATACATTGTCATTGTTGTCAGCGGTAATCTTAACTGCAAACTCAAAATAGTCTAATGAACTCTTCTTTTGTAAGAATATACTTTATAACTAGTTATTCTAATAAAACGTGGATGCTGCGAGTACAATCATTTGTTATAGTGACAATATTGTGCTATTTTCGGTCTTTTTTAAATCCATTTGGATTTGAATCGCTGATCAGTCGCACGTATCGTGTGTATCGAAATGGTAGTGACATGCTTGAATGGACTCTCGATACGGTATGGACTTGAACCGCTGATCGTACGTATGTATCGCATGTTCGTTGCTAGTGACATCCGAAGCTTACACCGCGTTCCGAATAGGAGGCTACTCCGGCTTCGCTCGCAGAAAAAATACTAAGGTTGAATTTGGCCAAATATTTGAGAATAATTTAGGAATAATGTTGAGAATAAAATTTTGTACGTTTGAAATTACATGTGTTGCAATCTCAAATTGCAAAGCCATATGCGGTTCTATTAGTATTACTTCCCTGCTTAACTTTCTACTGGTTAAAATGGCACTAAAATACAGTAAAGCCAGAGCTGAATGTTAAAAAAAATACAGCCCGATTAACCGGGCTGAATTAAATTCGGAGGCTAAAAAAGCTCCATTTAATTAATTCTTAACTTTCATTGTTGCGTTTGACTTTCGACTTTAAAATACTTCAAATAGTTCTACTGGAAATCAGAAACTTGAAAAGCTCATTTCAAGCACTAAACTTCGTATTACTTTGTTTATATTCTATGACAGGATTACATAAGTGAAAGCCTTTGGATGTCAAAGACAAAGTGGCAAGCACGAGTTCAAGTATTTTCAATTGAAATCTCATGCAACAGCAAACCTGGTTGGTCAGTGATTGTTGAAATGACCTCGTGAATGTATATGCACTTTGTATAATATTCGCATCTATACCAGATTATTTTAAGATGTAAAGTAAAAGGAAGAAATATGAAACCAAGTAAGATATTTTTGTATGACTATAGAGCCGGTATAATTAGATATGCATTTCTTACGTAAATGAGATATAAACAAAGTAACATAAAGTTTAGTGCTTGAAATGAGTTTTTGAACGTTTCTGATTGTTTTTCAGTAGACTGAACTATTTGAAATACTTTAAGATCGAAAATCAAACTCACCAATTAAATAAATATAACTCGCTTTATTACACACTTGTGGCTACTGCAAGTAAACATGGAATATATCACGCTCCTGTACAAAATGTATAAAATAGCATCCAAGCTTTCGCTGATTAACGGCATCATCTCTTTTTTATCCCTGATAATGCCGTTGATTGACGAAAGCTTGGATGCTCCCATTTCGTTGTTTTTCGGGAAGCCGGCCACGATCATGCATGCCCTGACAAAGGCAAAATCAATTGGTTAATAAAACACAAAGATATAATTAGATATAATTCCGGTGTGTTAACGCTTTTGTAATCAGAGCTGAAATTACCATGAAACTTTTAAATCATCATTGTGTAATTGCTTTTGTTTTACTTTTCATGATTTCAAAATGTATAAAAACTTTTAACAATGTTAACGTTTAAAAAAAATCAGCCGGATTAACAGGGCTGAATTAAATTCCGGGGCAGCTGAAAAGTTCCATTTAATCAATCCTTAACTTTAATTTTCTGTTTGATTTTCGATTTTAGATACTTCAAATAGTTTTACTGGAAAGAATCAGGAACCTTAAAAGCTCATTTCAAGCACAAAACTTCGTATTACTTTGTTTATATTTTATGAAAGGATTTCTTAAGTGAAAGCCTTTGATGTCAAAGACAAAGTGGCAATCACGCGTTCAAGTATTTTGCTGCCATTTCGTTGTTTTGGAAGCCGGCCACGATCACGCATGTCCACAAGGCAAAATCAACACAGTGCCGAGATCTTTTAGGTTTTTGTATCAAAGCCAGAGCTGAATGTTTAAAAAAAATCAGCCCGATTAACCGGGCTGAATTAAATTCCGGGGCAGCCGAAAAAGTTCCATTTAATCAATTCTTAACTTTATTAATTGTTCCGTTTGATTTTCGATTTTAAAATACTTCAAATAGTTCTACTGGAAAGAATCAGGAACTTGTAAAAGTCATTTCAAGCACTAAACTTTGTATAATGCCGTTGATCGGCGAAAGCTTGGATGCTTTTTTATACATTTTGCATTTGTAAAGTTGTGTTGACTCAATTGAATTTTATTGATATATTTTTTTAATATGCTACTGAAGGACAACCTTCATAGATTATTGAAACAGGGAATGTTAAGAAATTTATATTTAAAAAAATCTTTTGAATCTAGCTTAGAACGTTTTTTTCGTACTCAAATCACTTATCTAAAAGAATATTTCATCTCAGAAAAGACAATTTCTTACTGTTACATTTATTTAAAAATCCCCTGGGTTGGTCAGCGAATGAAAATTTAAAATATTTCGAATTATAGTATAGTTACATAATTTCACACTTTTGAATGGCACATGTGGTTTGAACCGAACAAGCGCCTCCAGATAGCATTTGACAGAGCATTCTTCATTACTCCAATCAGCCGCTCAAAAAAACCGCCCCAAGAGAGGGCTTGCGCCAAGTTGAACTTCCAAATAACCGACCTTGTTGCTAGGTAGTTTGCTAGGTTGTGGTCTTTTTTCAGGACAGACATGCGCAGCCACTTGCCAGTTGCTATAAGCTTCTTGCCATTGTCACTGACTATCATCTTGCAATGAATTCCTTGAGTGCTTTCTAAAACTCCGGAGCTGATAAATGACGAACCGTCTTCAAGTGCACTGCTCTGCTAGTAGCACATGTAAACAAGGCGATACATGCATTGCCTAATGCTGATTGTCTCATTCGGTAGTATACAGACCCAGCGAAGTCTACACCAGTCACTGCAAACGCCTCCGTAAACTCTGCTCGATATTCAGGTAACTTGAAACTCTGAAAGTTTTTAGACACTATTGCATGCAGTCGGAACCGCTTGTAGGTGTTACAGTTGTATAGCACCTTCTTAACTAGGGACCCAGTACTATTCTCGCATTTGTGAGACAACGTGATAGCATCTCTCCCGGCGTGCAAATTCTCTTCATGAATCTGTTTAACCAGCAAGAAGAATAGCTTGTGGCTTCTCGGTAGAAACACAGGGTTATAACCTGGAACTCTCCCTTCACTCCGGATCTAACGATCTCTCTGACAGTTTCTCAGTAAACAAATGGACATGCCGAATCAAACTGTTCATGGCTTCAGCTACTTCTTCAGTCTTCAGTGATCCTGTTCGCTTCTTACTTGACCTGCAATTGTGGGTAAATCTTTGCACGTGAGCGATAATTCTCTAAAGCTTCCAGATTGACGAGTACTTAGTAATACGTAGAAAGCTGCTTGACACCTCGTTCTCCTGAAGCTGATCTTTTGCCATCAGCTGTTTTTCTCGAGTCTTTATTCTCTCTTCAGATGCCTCTTTACTCTCAGTTACCTCGGGTTGCAGTGACCAATCCTTTTTGTTCGACATCCAGTGCGGCCCCCGTAGCCACCTGTCATTCAGCTCCTTGAGTTCAGTACCTCTGCTTCCGATGTCACTTGGGCTCTCGCCATTTGGCACAATAATGCAATTGGAGGTAGTCTGTGTCTTGGATGACCTTGGTTCGGTTGCGCACAAAATGTGTCCAGGTACCTTTATCTTTTATCCAGTAGAATACCAAGTTATTGTCAACCCAGCAATGGAACTTTGCTACTGCTTGCTCCTGCAAAGTGTCTTTGACATGACCCATTAGCTTCAGCTGGTAAGGATGTGCGCAGCTACAAGCTCTAGACGTAGAATTCTTTGATTCTTGAGAGCGGCTCTGGACTTTGCAACGAGTAAAGTCTGCTTAATTGGCTTTTCAGCATGATGAGCAACAGCATTAACTACAGCTTTACCATCAAACGGGCGGACTTGGTTGGCGCAGTTGGTAAGATCTCTGCTTTCCAACTACAAGATCCCCGATTCGATCCTGGCAGTTTGCCGAGATCCGAATATTTGTGTGATTTTCTTTTCCACCTAAGCCAACTCAGCTTTCCCTTCTTCCGGGGTGGGTAAATGAGCACCAGCGTTGGCAGGGAGCTAACCTGCAATGGATTAGTGTCCCGTCCAGGGTTGCTTAACACTACAGAAACCGGAGATAAGAGCTGGCTCCATGGGTCACTAGGCTCTTAAACGATTTAGCTTTACCATCAAACAAAAGGCTTGCTTTAGCCCGGCTGATAAATACTACGCACAGGTTAGAGAAGAGATAGGAAAACTAGAAGAGTACCATGCCGTTATGAGAGAACAGCTAGACAAGGGAATTTTGGAAACAGCTCCAGGCACTCCCACGGGGGAGAATATCCATTATATCCCACACTCCCCAGTACTAGAGACAATGCTCCGACAACTATGTATATGATTGCATAGCCAAGAAGTATGAATATACCCCACCGCTGTATGATTGTCTTGAAACAGGCCCACCACTACAACCTGTTTCAAAAATTCCCTCACTCTAGCTGTTCTGTCATAACGGCATGGTACTCTCCTACTTTTCCCATCTCTTCTCTAACCTGCGCGTAGTATTTATCAGCCGGGCTAAAGCAAGGTTCTTGTTTCTTGGTAAAGCTGGGTAGTCTAGTTTCCACGGTAGACGAGTGGAGTAAGTACAGTCGTCAAGTCACGGTAGTTGCTCCTGGAATTGCTTATGAAAACCTTTCTGGTGCTGCTCTGTATCCCGCGGTCCTAGTACTTCCAGTGAGCACATTTTGCTTCAATTCCTCTTGAGACAAAGAACCCCTTCTCTGTATAGGTGGCAGAACTTGTCACTTTGTTTTGTCTTGATTATGAGTTTTTAATCGAATTATGTTTATCTGGTTGATTTTGTAGGGACAAATCTTGTATCTGTTGCCATTTGATGCTTATATATGACCCCTAGTGAGTCTCATTGCTGGCAACTTTTTTGCAACTTTTCCAAAACCGGGCAACTATTGCGCAACTTTTGGCAAAAACGGGCAACTTTTGAGCATCTTTTTGCAGCTTTTGAGCAACGTTTGGCCATTTTATTGGCAACCTGTGGACAGGCTTACATATCATCCGACTAGGGGAAGTTATGAGCATATAATTTGATTATATGTACTTATGTTATGCAATAAACCATGGCCAGAAGCCAAAGAAAAGAAGACATCTAGCTATAGAGGCACAATAAATAAAAAATGTTGCATGATGCAACACCTTGTATTCACTGGGTCTTGTTAGAAACAGGGATGTTGTTACCTGTGTAGCGAAAATTTGTGGACTAGCATGTTTGGGTAACGTTTTGAAATTTGAGTAACTTTTAAGAAACCTTTTGCAGCATTTATGAGCACCTTTTAAGCAACTTTTTACTGCATTTTTTAACAACTTAATTTGAGGGTTTTTTGAGCAGAATCTGTCTAGGCCTGCTTGTTATGCACGAACAAGTCACGACTGCCATTGGTTATGATCTATAACTAATTTATAAAAAAGGTATAATTCTTGTTTTGAACCAGAAAAACAATTACCATGGCTACCATATCAACCGCCAAGGTAAAATGATATAATAATGCTAGCAGTATTGAAAATGAAGAGAAACAAAGACAATAGAGCATAAAGTGTGTCCTAGCTAGCACTTTAAATATAAAAGTAAAAAAAACCCCCGCCATTAATGACGTCATATGGTTTCTGTAGCAACAGAAATAAAAAGATTGAAAAACCATTTTTAAATAAAACTTATGATATTTTGTCATCTGCTCAAATTTGATTGAGATCAGTGGTATGATATCCCTAACACTTCCCCATTAAATACGAATTATATATCTAAAAGTCGTGGTTTGGTTTTTTGCATAGGTATTATATAACAGTTGTCATTTGCTTTCGTAAATGTTACAAGAAAAAACTGATTTTTAGAGCGGGTGCACTTTACTGTTCAATTCATTATCTTAATTTTTTTACTACCTCAAATTGTATGCTCACATGAAGCAATTTTGGAATAATAATGTCACCAAGAATTCACCTGTACATGAACATCTGCTAAAATAGCGCTCTTGTGAAAGATATCAACTCCTTGATGTTATTGTCGCCCCGCTGAACAAAAGAGCGAATAATATCAAATAATTTAGAACAGCTATTTTATCCTACGCTAACTCCATAAACGCATAAAATATATAAAAAATCAATGAAAATGTATACAACGCAACTTTTAGACAGACAGACTTAATTATTGTTCTAAAAATATGTTTTACATTTATTTAGAGCAATGTAAATGATTTGTTATGGTGGTGCCAAATATTTGTAAAGATTGAACGTTAGTCCTTTTAAAAATAGTCGGTTTAGTTTGTCAGATAATGAAGCCTCTTTTTTTTTAAATACCTTGGTCTTACTTTCTATTGACAAAGGTTTTGGTTAGCAAACTGTAGGCATGAGCGGTCCTTCTCTAACTTTTTAAGGGAACAGGCACGGAAATATCAAAGAAAAAAAGTTTTCGAATTTGTGAGTTTGAATATAAAGCACTCCAAGTAGAAGGAATTTATTAAAAATTACTTTTTTTTGTGTTTTCTTGTAAGTTCCTGAGCTATATTCTAAATGGACCAACCGTTCTCTTTAATATTTTCGCGTTATGAATATTAATAACTAAAAACCCGCAAATAAAATATTACGACTCAATAATTGTGGTTTTAAGCCTGATTAATATTTTAATAATCCATTATCTTTACCCGTGTAAAATAAGCTTTGAACAAGTTCAATTCATTTTGATTTTGTCTTCAGTCAATCATCTAAATTTTAGCTCTTTTCGTTTCATTTATTTTTCCTATCATGTGTTATCAGTTTGGCGTTAGAGTTTTTCTTTTAAAATTAAACTTCCATGCTCGGTCTGCATATGTCATTTGATATATATTACCGTATCATCGACAGCTTGAGTAGCGGGCTATTTATTCAGTCACATCTTTATCTGGTTCTTACATAAGACCCATGTCCTTCCACATTTCAACTTTTAGCATTTGAACATGAAGATTCCTAAGTGTATTTCCTCCGGTGTCCGCCGTAATGTGCTTCTCAATTTCTTCGCAAATCGCGTTTCGTCTCATCATTTCTGGACTTGGAATGAAATTTCTCATTTCCTTGCTTAAGCTTCGAGTAATTTGCTCATAGCGATCGTACGTTTTCTCTGGCTCAACAACAGTTATATTTTCTTGAGAAAGCGCAAATGATATGTTGTGCTTCTTGCAATCCTTTTCCAAATTAAACGTTTGGTGTTCATCAGTGCCAATACTTAAAGCCGCTTTAACTAAAATTTCCGTATCCTCATTGTCTTTTTTCTTTCTAGTTCTACTAACCAGCTGTTTCATCTTTGCAGCCATGCTGATAACAACTTTGTTTCGGAAGCTGTTTGATTACTTGTCTTATGATCTAATTGTAGGTATTCATTCTGTTTGTCAAAATCTCATAGATTTTTAGAGTTTGAGAGTGTTTCATACTACTATTTGCTATGTTTGATATCTTAAAGTAATTAATTCTACGAAAGTCTAATTATGTAAACAATTTTTTTGACAGCCAATAAGCAGCGTCTTTCAAGTCCAGTCTGTGCCCAATATAAACTCTTGAAAACATGTAAACAATTGAAAGAAAGCTTAGATTCAAGTTACAACTAAGTAATAGTTGAGAGAATAAAGAAATGAAAATCAAAATAAAAAAAAACAACAAAAAACAAAACGGGAACCAGGCGCGTACGCAGCTTTTCCTGTGAAGAGGATGGGATGGGTAAATAGGTGTAAAACAGCGAAATAAGCGCATTTCCAGCTTGTGTGCGCAACTCCGCAATCTTAGCAGATTTGGTG